>OX419342.1:29019875-29033857 GCA_948470475.1 Galaxea fascicularis | reverse complement strand
AAAAGTTGTTTATCGCGGCTCACTATGTTCTGGCTGCATTTTAAACCTTGGACACGGCAAACTTAACTCGTTATGGCTCTAGAAAACCAAGAATTTCTTTTTTCCGGACTGGAATGGAATGGACTCTTGGATAACCACGCAACCTTAAATCACCCTTGTGTTTTCCTGCCACGCGGACTCCGCACAACGGTATGTGCATTTCTCTGTGTACTTTATCACTTCTGCTCTTATTTGATGGGCCTTTGCTGGGCTACTTTGCCCTGCAAGAGTGTCTTTTTGGCCCAGCAAAGTCAAAGAAACAGTAGTCCCATCGATGGAACACGACAACATGTATGCCTTCCTCGCTGGTTTGTTACAACACCAGACATGTTAATGACATATACAAAGTCATATTCTTTGTTGTTTGCTACAAACAAAACACTTTTATGCCAGTTTTCAACTCATGGAGGGTCAGGGAAGATTTCACCGAGTTTCCACCCCTAACTTCACTAACCCTTGTGCTAACCCTTTGATTTTCACTAACCCTAACCCTAACCCTAGACTCAGATTAAGATCCAGAATCAGATTCAAACTCCAACAGCCATTTAACTAATCCTAACCCAAACCCTTAAATCCTTAAACGCTTAACCCCTTAAACCCCTAACCCCATAACTCCTTAAACCGTTAAACACTTAAGCCCTTAACTCCGTGAACCCTTGAACCCTGACTAACCCTTGTGCTAAATCTTTGATTTTCCCTAACCCTAACCCTAACCCTGTCTAACCCTTGTGCTAACCCTTTGATTTTCACTAACCCTTGAGCCAAACCTTTGATTTCCACTAACCCTTGTGCTAAACCTTTGATTTTCACTAACCCTAACCCTAACCCTGTCTAACCCTTGTGCTAACCCTTTGATTTTCACTAACCCTTGAGCCAAACCTTTGATTTCCACTAACCCTTGTGCTAAACCTTTGATTTTCACTAACCCTGACCCTAACCCTGACCAACCCTTGTACTAACCCTTTGATTTTCACTAACCCTTTGACAAACCCTTTGATTTTCACTAACCCTTGTGCTAAATCTTTGATTTTCACTGACCCTAACCCTAACCCTGACTAATCCTTGTACTAACCCTTTGATTTTCCCTAACCCTAACCCTAACCCTCACTAACCCTTGAACTAAACCCTTTGATTTTCACTAACCCTTTTACAAACCCTAACCCTTGTACTAACTCTTTGATTTTCACTAACCCTTTGACAAACCCTTTGATTTTTACCAAGCCTCGTACCAACCTTAACCCTAACCCTAACCCTAACCCTAACCCTAACGCTTAAAATCCACAAAAACCCTACTGTCTTTGTAATCCTTACAGTAACCCCAATCAGAAAAGGACATCTAGAGTAACCCTAACCCTAACCCTAAAACCCTAACCCTAACGCTTCAAGTCCACAAAAACCCTACTCATCCAAAGATCAAGCCATCACATCTCCGTGAGATTGAGAGCTAGGAGGCTGAGATTTGGCATGCGACGACGATGGGTTGAGAGCACCTGGATGGTACGAGAGGCGCATGGCATGGCATCCGCATCTTTAAATCTGAGCTGCTGCAAAAGCGGCTGAAACCTTGGTCTTACAAGGTCCGTTTTCTTCCAACATTGAGGTCAATTGGGCATTCTTTCAAGACATGACGTCACTATGTGGACTGCCAGTACTGGACACGTGTTTGCATTTCTTTATGTGCCGGACACCTGCCTGATCACGTTCCCAATCTTTTACGCTTTTTCTGGACCTTTTAAGGCAAAAGCAAGGATATTTTGGTAGTGCGCAAGTCCCACGCGTGGGGGAGGCTGCTGTGTGGTTAAATCCGATGGTTAGGGTTGGTCCTCTTTTTGGAATTCGCTCATCTGGGTAAAAACTGCTACAGAGACAGAACATCAATGTAACGGAAGAAACGGCTGCGTAGCAGCATTTGAGAGATAGGAAGCGCATTGTGCATCGTTCACATGCCCTGCTACCAACCTTATCGCATGCCAAGTATCAGATCCCAAGCTCTCAATCTCGCAGAGATATGATCGCTTGATCTTTGGACCAGACTTCGTCTGACCGATACTTTATCGGCTGCGCAGTAGTTCAATTTGAGAGATAGTGATGCGCACTGTACATTCTCGAACTCTCCCACTGCAAACGTTATCGCATGCAAAATCTCAGATCCGTAGCTCTTCATCTGACAGAGACGGAGCCGGCTCATTTTTGCGTAAGTTCACCAGCTGCACGGCAGGCCGTCACTTGAGCAAACGGACGCGCTTGGCAATCGCTCAAGACCACTGACAGAGGACTCCTGGCCTACCAAATCTCAGATCCATAGCTCTCAATCTCGCAGAGATACGGCCGGCCGAAGCTGGCACCGACCCACGCACCACCCATCTTTCACCGGCTCCACACAAGCGGGCATTTGAGCACATCGACGCGCTTGTGCATGGACCACCTGCCTCGACCTCGGCTTCATCGCCTGCCAAGTCTCAGCTCCTCAGCCCTTCACCTCTCCCAGATACGCTAGCCGAACCCACTGCCATCTTCACCCTCTTTTTCGCCCTTCCACTTCACTGTTGCATTCTGGGTAATCCTGACCTCACTTCGAAAGGGATCCCCGCCAAATTTACACCACTCAGTTATGGCTAACTCTCGCTTGGGGCAAGCACATCCACGCCAAACCTAGCACAACACAAGGCAAATGGGCCCTGACTCACACTCCTGTGCTCGTTTCGCTCGGCTTGCCACACTTACGCCCGCCAGACCCCAAGCAAAACTTCGCCATAACTTCACTCCGTGTCTGGCTCAAACGGACGGCACGGCAAATTCAAGCTTTGCCCGCCTCCTAACAACCCTTAGTTCTTCAAGGGATGCTGCTGACTTGCGGGTTTCCAGACTTAATGATGTCCTTCCACCACCAGACGGAGAAAAACTTCCACAAACCGGCCGCCCGCCTTCGCTTCGTCAACAACCATCCATCGATCGATCGATCGTTCCTTCGCTCGTTCGATCGAGTACGCCTGGGCCAGAAACTTCACCTTGCAAGTCCTTCTGGGATTACAACGCACTTTGAAAAGTTGTTTATCGCGGCTCACTATGTTCTGGCTGCATTTTAAACCTTGGACACGGCAAACTTAACTCGTTATGGCTCTAGAAAACCAAGAATTTCTTTTTTCCGGACTGGAATGGAATGGACTCTTGGATAACCACGCAACCTTAAATCACCCTTGTGTTTTCCTGCCACGCGGACTCCGCACAACGGTATGTGCATTTCTCTGTGTACTTTATCACTTCTGCTCTTATTTGATGGGCCTTTGCTGGGCTACTTTGCCCTGCAAGAGTGTCTTTTTGGCCCAGCAAAGTCAAAGAAACAGTAGTCCCATCGATGGAACACGACAACATGTATGCCTTCCTCGCTGGTTTGTTACAACACCAGACATGTTAATGACATATACAAAGTCATATTCTTTGTTGTTTGCTACAAACAAAACACTTTTATGCCAGTTTTCAACTCATGGAGGGTCAGGGAAGATTTCACCGAGTTTCCACCCCTAACTTCACTAACCCTTGTGCTAACCCTTTGATTTTCACTAACCCTAACCCTAACCCTAGACTCAGATTAAGATCCAGAATCAGATTCAAACTCCAACAGCCATTTAACTAATCCTAACCCAAACCCTTAAATCCTTAAACGCTTAACCCCTTAAACCCCTAACCCCATAACTCCTTAAACCGTTAAACACTTAAGCCCTTAACTCCGTGAACCCTTGAACCCTGACTAACCCTTGTGCTAAATCTTTGATTTTCCCTAACCCTAACCCTAACCCTGTCTAACCCTTGTGCTAACCCTTTGATTTTCACTAACCCTTGAGCCAAACCTTTGATTTCCACTAACCCTTGTGCTAAACCTTTGATTTTCACTAACCCTAACCCTAACCCTGTCTAACCCTTGTGCTAACCCTTTGATTTTCACTAACCCTTGAGCCAAACCTTTGATTTCCACTAACCCTTGTGCTAAACCTTTGATTTTCACTAACCCTGACCCTAACCCTGACCAACCCTTGTACTAACCCTTTGATTTTCACTAACCCTTTGACAAACCCTTTGATTTTCACTAACCCTTGTGCTAAATCTTTGATTTTCACTGACCCTAACCCTAACCCTGACTAATCCTTGTACTAACCCTTTGATTTTCCCTAACCCTAACCCTAACCCTCACTAACCCTTGAACTAAACCCTTTGATTTTCACTAACCCTTTTACAAACCCTAACCCTTGTACTAACTCTTTGATTTTCACTAACCCTTTGACAAACCCTTTGATTTTTACCAAGCCTCGTACCAACCTTAACCCTAACCCTAACCCTAACCCTAACCCTAACGCTTAAAATCCACAAAAACCCTACTGTCTTTGTAATCCTTACAGTAACCCCAATCAGAAAAGGACATCTAGAGTAACCCTAACCCTAACCCTAAAACCCTAACCCTAACGCTTCAAGTCCACAAAAACCCTACTCATCCAAAGATCAAGCCATCACATCTCCGTGAGATTGAGAGCTAGGAGGCTGAGATTTGGCATGCGACGACGATGGGTTGAGAGCACCTGGATGGTACGAGAGGCGCATGGCATGGCATCCGCATCTTTAAATCTGAGCTGCTGCAAAAGCGGCTGAAACCTTGGTCTTACAAGGTCCGTTTTCTTCCAACATTGAGGTCAATTGGGCATTCTTTCAAGACATGACGTCACTATGTGGACTGCCAGTACTGGACACGTGTTTGCATTTCTTTATGTGCCGGACACCTGCCTGATCACGTTCCCAATCTTTTACGCTTTTTCTGGACCTTTTAAGGCAAAAGCAAGGATATTTTGGTAGTGCGCAAGTCCCACGCGTGGGGGAGGCTGCTGTGTGGTTAAATCCGATGGTTAGGGTTGGTCCTCTTTTTGGAATTCGCTCATCTGGGTAAAAACTGCTACAGAGACAGAACATCAATGTAACGGAAGAAACGGCTGCGTAGCAGCATTTGAGAGATAGGAAGCGCATTGTGCATCGTTCACATGCCCTGCTACCAACCTTATCGCATGCCAAGTATCAGATCCCAAGCTCTCAATCTCGCAGAGATATGATCGCTTGATCTTTGGACCAGACTTCGTCTGACCGATACTTTATCGGCTGCGCAGTAGTTCAATTTGAGAGATAGTGATGCGCACTGTACATTCTCGAACTCTCCCACTGCAAACGTTATCGCATGCAAAATCTCAGATCCGTAGCTCTTCATCTGACAGAGACGGAGCCGGCTCATTTTTGCGTAAGTTCACCAGCTGCACGGCAGGCCGTCACTTGAGCAAACGGACGCGCTTGGCAATCGCTCAAGACCACTGACAGAGGACTCCTGGCCTACCAAATCTCAGATCCATAGCTCTCAATCTCGCAGAGATACGGCCGGCCGAAGCTGGCACCGACCCACGCACCACCCATCTTTCACCGGCTCCACACAAGCGGGCATTTGAGCACATCGACGCGCTTGTGCATGGACCACCTGCCTCGACCTCGGCTTCATCGCCTGCCAAGTCTCAGCTCCTCAGCCCTTCACCTCTCCCAGATACGCTAGCCGAACCCACTGCCATCTTCACCCTCTTTTTCGCCCTTCCACTTCACTGTTGCATTCTGGGTAATCCTGACCTCACTTCGAAAGGGATCCCCGCCAAATTTACACCACTCAGTTATGGCTAACTCTCGCTTGGGGCAAGCACATCCACGCCAAACCTAGCACAACACAAGGCAAATGGGCCCTGACTCACACTCCTGTGCTCGTTTCGCTCGGCTTGCCACACTTACGCCCGCCAGACCCCAAGCAAAACTTCGCCATAACTTCACTCCGTGTCTGGCTCAAACGGACGGCACGGCAAATTCAAGCTTTGCCCGCCTCCTAACAACCCTTAGTTCTTCAAGGGATGCTGCTGACTTGCGGGTTTCCAGACTTAATGATGTCCTTCCACCACCAGACGGAGAAAAACTTCCACAAACCGGCCGCCCGCCTTCGCTTCGTCAACAACCATCCATCGATCGATCGATCGTTCCTTCGCTCGTTCGATCGAGTACGCCTGGGCCAGAAACTTCACCTTGCAAGTCCTTCTGGGATTACAACGCACTTTGAAAAGTTGTTTATCGCGGCTCACTATGTTCTGGCTGCATTTTAAACCTTGGACACGGCAAACTTAACTCGTTATGGCTCTAGAAAACCAAGAATTTCTTTTTTCCGGACTGGAATGGAATGGACTCTTGGATAACCACGCAACCTTAAATCACCCTTGTGTTTTCCTGCCACGCGGACTCCGCACAACGGTATGTGCATTTCTCTGTGTACTTTATCACTTCTGCTCTTATTTGATGGGCCTTTGCTGGGCTACTTTGCCCTGCAAGAGTGTCTTTTTGGCCCAGCAAAGTCAAAGAAACAGTAGTCCCATCGATGGAACACGACAACATGTATGCCTTCCTCGCTGGTTTGTTACAACACCAGACATGTTAATGACATATACAAAGTCATATTCTTTGTTGTTTGCTACAAACAAAACACTTTTATGCCAGTTTTCAACTCATGGAGGGTCAGGGAAGATTTCACCGAGTTTCCACCCCTAACTTCACTAACCCTTGTGCTAACCCTTTGATTTTCACTAACCCTAACCCTAACCCTAGACTCAGATTAAGATCCAGAATCAGATTCAAACTCCAACAGCCATTTAACTAATCCTAACCCAAACCCTTAAATCCTTAAACGCTTAACCCCTTAAACCCCTAACCCCATAACTCCTTAAACCGTTAAACACTTAAGCCCTTAACTCCGTGAACCCTTGAACCCTGACTAACCCTTGTGCTAAATCTTTGATTTTCCCTAACCCTAACCCTAACCCTGTCTAACCCTTGTGCTAACCCTTTGATTTTCACTAACCCTTGAGCCAAACCTTTGATTTCCACTAACCCTTGTGCTAAACCTTTGATTTTCACTAACCCTAACCCTAACCCTGTCTAACCCTTGTGCTAACCCTTTGATTTTCACTAACCCTTGAGCCAAACCTTTGATTTCCACTAACCCTTGTGCTAAACCTTTGATTTTCACTAACCCTGACCCTAACCCTGACCAACCCTTGTACTAACCCTTTGATTTTCACTAACCCTTTGACAAACCCTTTGATTTTCACTAACCCTTGTGCTAAATCTTTGATTTTCACTGACCCTAACCCTAACCCTGACTAATCCTTGTACTAACCCTTTGATTTTCCCTAACCCTAACCCTAACCCTCACTAACCCTTGAACTAAACCCTTTGATTTTCACTAACCCTTTTACAAACCCTAACCCTTGTACTAACTCTTTGATTTTCACTAACCCTTTGACAAACCCTTTGATTTTTACCAAGCCTCGTACCAACCTTAACCCTAACCCTAACCCTAACCCTAACCCTAACGCTTAAAATCCACAAAAACCCTACTGTCTTTGTAATCCTTACAGTAACCCCAATCAGAAAAGGACATCTAGAGTAACCCTAACCCTAACCCTAAAACCCTAACCCTAACGCTTCAAGTCCACAAAAACCCTACTCATCCAAAGATCAAGCCATCACATCTCCGTGAGATTGAGAGCTAGGAGGCTGAGATTTGGCATGCGACGACGATGGGTTGAGAGCACCTGGATGGTACGAGAGGCGCATGGCATGGCATCCGCATCTTTAAATCTGAGCTGCTGCAAAAGCGGCTGAAACCTTGGTCTTACAAGGTCCGTTTTCTTCCAACATTGAGGTCAATTGGGCATTCTTTCAAGACATGACGTCACTATGTGGACTGCCAGTACTGGACACGTGTTTGCATTTCTTTATGTGCCGGACACCTGCCTGATCACGTTCCCAATCTTTTACGCTTTTTCTGGACCTTTTAAGGCAAAAGCAAGGATATTTTGGTAGTGCGCAAGTCCCACGCGTGGGGGAGGCTGCTGTGTGGTTAAATCCGATGGTTAGGGTTGGTCCTCTTTTTGGAATTCGCTCATCTGGGTAAAAACTGCTACAGAGACAGAACATCAATGTAACGGAAGAAACGGCTGCGTAGCAGCATTTGAGAGATAGGAAGCGCATTGTGCATCGTTCACATGCCCTGCTACCAACCTTATCGCATGCCAAGTATCAGATCCCAAGCTCTCAATCTCGCAGAGATATGATCGCTTGATCTTTGGACCAGACTTCGTCTGACCGATACTTTATCGGCTGCGCAGTAGTTCAATTTGAGAGATAGTGATGCGCACTGTACATTCTCGAACTCTCCCACTGCAAACGTTATCGCATGCAAAATCTCAGATCCGTAGCTCTTCATCTGACAGAGACGGAGCCGGCTCATTTTTGCGTAAGTTCACCAGCTGCACGGCAGGCCGTCACTTGAGCAAACGGACGCGCTTGGCAATCGCTCAAGACCACTGACAGAGGACTCCTGGCCTACCAAATCTCAGATCCATAGCTCTCAATCTCGCAGAGATACGGCCGGCCGAAGCTGGCACCGACCCACGCACCACCCATCTTTCACCGGCTCCACACAAGCGGGCATTTGAGCACATCGACGCGCTTGTGCATGGACCACCTGCCTCGACCTCGGCTTCATCGCCTGCCAAGTCTCAGCTCCTCAGCCCTTCACCTCTCCCAGATACGCTAGCCGAACCCACTGCCATCTTCACCCTCTTTTTCGCCCTTCCACTTCACTGTTGCATTCTGGGTAATCCTGACCTCACTTCGAAAGGGATCCCCGCCAAATTTACACCACTCAGTTATGGCTAACTCTCGCTTGGGGCAAGCACATCCACGCCAAACCTAGCACAACACAAGGCAAATGGGCCCTGACTCACACTCCTGTGCTCGTTTCGCTCGGCTTGCCACACTTACGCCCGCCAGACCCCAAGCAAAACTTCGCCATAACTTCACTCCGTGTCTGGCTCAAACGGACGGCACGGCAAATTCAAGCTTTGCCCGCCTCCTAACAACCCTTAGTTCTTCAAGGGATGCTGCTGACTTGCGGGTTTCCAGACTTAATGATGTCCTTCCACCACCAGACGGAGAAAAACTTCCACAAACCGGCCGCCCGCCTTCGCTTCGTCAACAACCATCCATCGATCGATCGATCGTTCCTTCGCTCGTTCGATCGAGTACGCCTGGGCCAGAAACTTCACCTTGCAAGTCCTTCTGGGATTACAACGCACTTTGAAAAGTTGTTTATCGCGGCTCACTATGTTCTGGCTGCATTTTAAACCTTGGACACGGCAAACTTAACTCGTTATGGCTCTAGAAAACCAAGAATTTCTTTTTTCCGGACTGGAATGGAATGGACTCTTGGATAACCACGCAACCTTAAATCACCCTTGTGTTTTCCTGCCACGCGGACTCCGCACAACGGTATGTGCATTTCTCTGTGTACTTTATCACTTCTGCTCTTATTTGATGGGCCTTTGCTGGGCTACTTTGCCCTGCAAGAGTGTCTTTTTGGCCCAGCAAAGTCAAAGAAACAGTAGTCCCATCGATGGAACACGACAACATGTATGCCTTCCTCGCTGGTTTGTTACAACACCAGACATGTTAATGACATATACAAAGTCATATTCTTTGTTGTTTGCTACAAACAAAACACTTTTATGCCAGTTTTCAACTCATGGAGGGTCAGGGAAGATTTCACCGAGTTTCCACCCCTAACTTCACTAACCCTTGTGCTAACCCTTTGATTTTCACTAACCCTAACCCTAACCCTAGACTCAGATTAAGATCCAGAATCAGATTCAAACTCCAACAGCCATTTAACTAATCCTAACCCAAACCCTTAAATCCTTAAACGCTTAACCCCTTAAACCCCTAACCCCATAACTCCTTAAACCGTTAAACACTTAAGCCCTTAACTCCGTGAACCCTTGAACCCTGACTAACCCTTGTGCTAAATCTTTGATTTTCCCTAACCCTAACCCTAACCCTGTCTAACCCTTGTGCTAACCCTTTGATTTTCACTAACCCTTGAGCCAAACCTTTGATTTCCACTAACCCTTGTGCTAAACCTTTGATTTTCACTAACCCTAACCCTAACCCTGTCTAACCCTTGTGCTAACCCTTTGATTTTCACTAACCCTTGAGCCAAACCTTTGATTTCCACTAACCCTTGTGCTAAACCTTTGATTTTCACTAACCCTGACCCTAACCCTGACCAACCCTTGTACTAACCCTTTGATTTTCACTAACCCTTTGACAAACCCTTTGATTTTCACTAACCCTTGTGCTAAATCTTTGATTTTCACTGACCCTAACCCTAACCCTGACTAATCCTTGTACTAACCCTTTGATTTTCCCTAACCCTAACCCTAACCCTCACTAACCCTTGAACTAAACCCTTTGATTTTCACTAACCCTTTTACAAACCCTAACCCTTGTACTAACTCTTTGATTTTCACTAACCCTTTGACAAACCCTTTGATTTTTACCAAGCCTCGTACCAACCTTAACCCTAACCCTGACCCGACAGAGGAGGGAATATGTTCAACCACTCTCATTAGCTTCTAAACTCTGCTCGGGGCATAACGTGTCTTTTGCTAACCCTGACCAAACAGAGTAGGGAATATATTCAACCAGTCTCATTGGTTTCCAAACGCTGGTTGGGGCAGAACGTGACTTTTTCTTATTGTGAATTGACCCTTCAGGGAAGAAACGCCTTGAAAATTAACCCTGATCGAGGTAAATGCAAAGCCGTTGTTTATCGTTTTCTCGCTGATTTTCTGAATTGAACGACTTAATTCTGCTATCAAACATGCTAGTCGCTACTTCTAGGTCATTTTGAAAACATTTCAACTAACCTGTTGTGTTTGAAAGTCCAGATTATCAGTGGTAGCTTTTTGCCGACATTCGGAAGCCATCTTTGATTCGTTTGCCTGCGACTGCGCGCGCATTCTAAATGCCGGTCGTCAGCTGTCCGCGGAACATTATCACTGGCCCGCACATGGCTAATTAATAATTCTACTAGTGGATTCGTGTGTATATTCCACGAAGCGGCGAGGTGTTTTTAAATTTTATTCTTGGAATTACGTGTAAGTTTTTTGAGGAAGATAACCCGGTGTATTTTTGTACCCATGGAGGGAGGAAGGCAGTCAATGAGACAAGACAACAGTATTAAAATCAACATCTTTTCTTTAAACAACAAAGCACTCCTGTTTTACATGCGAAAAAATCAACTTTCACGTGCTAGAAATTTTTTTGATTTTCATATTTTCCATTGTGCAGCAACCAATCGGAAGCGACATGAATTCACAAACTAATTATTCCCGTCACTGTCTGTGGTTTGTTTACTTGTACCTGATTGGCCTCTTAGTTGAAAAAAAAAAATTCCATAACAGTCCAGTCATAAATTAACACTGCCAACGAACGTGAAAAATAATTTGGGAGCTCTTTCCTCAACAGCAAAGCACTGAGTTGAAAATTTTCAAGCTAAGAAGAAACTTTCATCAAATTTCTATCAAAGAATTCATTGGCTGCAACTGATGACTGTATTTATTCACTATGCTAACCTTATCAGTGGTAACGCGAGAACTGAAAATTTGAAAGTCAACAAAACCAAAACACGCTTGGAAAATTACAGGTAAAAGCTAAATATTATTATTATTGTCCCACTTAAGATGACCGAAAGCCACCATACACAGCTTTATGAACAGTTTTGAGACTGGTACATAGCCTATATGCGTCCTTTTTACCCTTGGCTGGCTTGACTTTGATGGGCACAAGCGCTCCTATCGGCTCCGTCCACTGGCCATCCACCTCGAGGGAGTATAGTCCCGCACCCTGTGGCTTGTACCAAAGCAACGACGCTTCGCCAGCCTGCAACAGTGCATGAATTCTTGCTACCAAAACCAACGGATTCTGTAACGTGCTTCCTTCTTGTACAAGCGCCACGAAGTCTCCTTCCTTGAACTGCAAGCCACTGGCAGAATCTTCTTGGCTGCTAATGCCCTGGTCTTCCATGACTGACTCGGCCTTTTTGCGGGTGAAATCGATGGCTGCTGCTTTCTTCTGGTTGGCGGTTCTGCGGTCATAAGTCATCTGAGCCTGCTCTCTTGAGTGCCTGAGGGCAACCGCAAGTGAGTCTTTTAATGAGTCATCACACTCGCTGAAAACACAACCAACAGAGAACCGAGTTAGATTTGTATAGTTAGGTATGCTAGCTTGCCTTTTCTGATATTAACCATTTAAACCCTGACATCAATTTTGCACATTTCCTATAGAAGTAGCAGGGAGAAATTGTTAAAATATCAAGCAAATTCATCTGGTGTGATCCTGTCCTTAATTCTCACGACCACTCTGTTTTACAAAGCTTTGATATTACAAGGAGAAATTGGATGCTGATAACTTTTTCAAGTTCATGATTCACAATGAGGGAGGTTTGTGTCAAAATACACCCCACACGGTTTCATTGAGGAGGAGCTAAAGAGAGATTGTTGGTTGTGCTAGTTAGACTGTCAATTTGCAGTTACCTACCTCTGTGAATAAGCCCAAGACACAAAGGCAGCCCTCAGGACATTTACACTCACACCGCAACCAGTCAGCCTCACAAAGATGGCCCTCAGGTGTTTTGAGAAGGAACTGCTTGTGAAGGGTTGCCCTTTTGCATTCTGCAATAACAGAAGAAGGTAAGTGGCCTTGACAAAGCTTAATTTCAAAAAAATCAATGCATGCCTTTAGAAATATTATGATTAGATTTATGCAGGGCCTCACTGAAAACCACACTTTGTGGTGTGGGCTCCCTGTTAAAAGATCTTATTTATTATTATTATTATTATTATTATTATTATTATTATGTACACTTCCAGCAAATATAAAATTCTTGCATTCAAACTGGTGAGGAATGAGAATGAGAATTTTTAACATTTTTTTTTAACATTCAAAACAAAGAACACATTTGCTATTGATAAATACCATCACTGAGTTGTACACACTTCTACACACTTATGCTCTGAAAACTGAACTTAATGAATCAAAGACTCTTCGAATAAGAAATAGTAACAAAAAAAAATCTATTGTTTTTGCATTTGTTTTCTTACTTAAAGCTTGCAGTGACAAGAGACAAGAACATTTCTTGAACTCACCAAAAACAGAAAATCCGTTTGGCAGTCAGAATTACACAGGTGCTGCCTGAATTCTTTAAAGTACTGGTTAAATAGTTTGCATAATTCTGTTTCCACCTGCAGAGAGAAGGCGAGTGAGTATCAGTTTGGTACAAGTAAAAGGGCCTTTGCTACATTATTAGAGTCCAAAATCTTTTCCCATTTGTTTTTCAGAAAGAAGCAGTTGTCCTCTGTGTGGATGCCTTTAAAACAGAGTGACCTAGCTAGGTACAACTAAAAGGGCCTTTGTTGTGTTACCAAAAGAAAATATTTGATATTTGCAATCTTAGAGTGTTTTTTCTTCTGAATTTGATTTTTTTCAGAATGAAGCAGTTTTTACCAAAATTTAAGAAATTGCAAGTTGTATAGAGTTATGGTTGTTGTCATTATTGAATGGGGAGGAGAATGTGACTGACGCCTCTTACCTTGAGCTGTACCTGTTCGTGCCCACCGAACCTGCGCGTTTTGTATAATTGTATGTGAATGGTGACGGAACCATCTGTCTCTACCAAGGCGATGTTTCTGTCCCTATATTGGCTGGCAGAAAAGGGTGTTGGAAGTTGACTGGCTTCTTTGACCTCAAGCGTCCTCATTTCCAGCCCTCGACTAGGGGGGATGTGGGTGAAGAGTGAGAGCAAAAGTAGGTCTGCCGCCTCACGAGCTTTCTCCCTGGCTCCCCTGGCCACGTCAAAGCGATCTCTTTGCAGCCTGCAGGCATTCAAAACCTCGTCCCTGAAAGACATGCAAGACATGCAAGGCAGTCAGTCAGTCAGTCAGTCAGTCAATAAAAACTAAACTAGAAAGGGATAACCTGTT
>OX419342.1:28997375-29014875 GCA_948470475.1 Galaxea fascicularis | reverse complement strand
ATGCAGATTTGAATGTGTTTCTGGCAAAAAAGACAGCTTAGACTGATCCGGTAAGAAAACAATCATTGATTTCCAGAGAGAAAACACTTGGTTTTTAAGCCTGGAGTGTACTGGTGATCATGACAATAATAGTAATAAAGATCAGGATATATGATTTGAAGACGTTTTGGCCCGAGTGCAAAAGCAGATGTGTATAGTACAAACTGTGTCACAGTAAAACAGCACCACACGCTACGGTAAACACCCGCGCACGAGAACCTAGAATTTATTTCAGGGTTCGGGCTGAAATATGGGTTCTCACATTTTGGGGTAGTTTTTCCCAACTCGGGCCGATTAGGTTCTTAGTAGGTTCTAATTTGTAGGAGTCGTCGTAGCGATACCATTCAGAGTTAACTACCGTGTTTGCTACTACGTCACGACGGTTGAACGTTTGTATTTTAAACGGCAAAAACGTCGGGCCTGATTTTTTAAACCGTCCTAAATTCAGTATCGTGGGCTACCACATTTACGGTTGTATTCGATGACGACGTAAATTGTTCACAGCAATATAAATACATAAATAAAAACAGCCAAAATAAATGACAACCCAATTTGGGCAATTAAAATTGCACCAATTTGAAACAAATCTTAATTTTCATGGTGTTTGTCAGAAATTTCACAATTTCTATCCATTAAAATCCAGTATTTTGGCTACAAAGTAAGAGTGTTGTTTTTTTTTTTTTGTACTTAAGAACCTATTGTTCTTTGCCAGCCTAAATGGGTTCTCGATTTCAGCCCGTGGGTTCTTAAATCGCCGGGTTCTCGCGCGCGCGGGTGTTCGCCGTAACCGGTTTTCGAGAACTACGGACGAGACGGGGCGACACCGACGAGTCAAAGGAAGGAGACGGGTCTCACCAGTTCAGCCAGCGATGGGCGGCCCTGAGTTCCTCCGCGGTCTTGGGTCGGGCCACCTCCCCCTCGCGTTGCAGCTGAGTGGCCAGTCGTCTGAGCTGGCCGATGATGGGAACCCCCGCGTAATTCGGCCCGTGCTGGCGATGGATGTACTTCAGGGCGTAGAGCAGCGAGTTCACGTGGTTGGCCAGAGTGGCCGGCGTCAGGTGGCGCTCTTCCCTCAGGAAATCCAAGTAGTCTTCCAACAGATCCTGGCGCAGCAAGACCTCCGGCGTCGCCTTCAGTCGCAACTGACCCACCACGAAGCCCAGGTAACCTGGAAAAAAAAATTCGACGCCATCACCACCACGAACGTCTGAGGGTCCGCCGGTCGGTCATTCCGCGGAAAGACCCATACCTCAAAACATCGCTTCTAGCATGTTTCTTCTCGGAGGTTCAATCGATCGATCGAAACCTGATTTGCTGGATACAAAAATCACTAATAAAGTCACAGTCGCCTGGGCGGACCTGCCACGAGACTGTCACGAGATGTGTAAAATGGTTACAAACTAACAAAAAACAATCGTGATTGCAATCGCTCCAAAGCTTAGTTACAAGAAAGCTGCCATAGGTATAACTTAAGATAAATAATTAAACAAATAACAGCTAATGACGATCATCATAGACTTAAATGGGGAACTCGATGAATCCTAATATCAATGGCAAATAAAGTCATCATTCTTGTTTGAGATTACAATGGCTTCCTCGTCGAAAGAAAAATTAAGAGTATCTTTTGAGTGCTTCCTAATTATTGCTTTAAACCCTTCTTTGCTAACATTGCAGGGTTTAGCTTTTTCATTTATAAAGTTCCAGATATTTGGGCCTCTACGTCGAAGGGAACTTCGGCCGAGTTCAGACTGCACCCTAATGATATTAAATTGATTACAAAATCTTTGCGATCTGGATGATGATGACGATGATGAAAACGTTTCTAAAATTTGGCTGGGAGCAGTCCCTGCAAAAATTTGATGCATCTCAAGTGACATACGCCTTTTTTCGTATAAATAACTAATAGGGAGCCAGTTACGCTGAAGCAAACACGGGCTGCTCTCTTGTGAAGAGGGAAGACGATCGATCGTACGACATGCACGAGCACGAATGGGATCTAAACCATCGAGTAATGATTGGGATTGGGAACAATTTCCCCACACAGATATTCCAGGAGTCGTGCTCGGTATGATTGTTTTAAAATAGATTTCTTCCAAAGTTGACTTGGCTAAGTATGAGGTTCTCCTCGGCCCACCCATTTTTTTTGGAAAAAGAAGCTCTGACAGTGTCTACTTGGCAGTGCCACGAGAGTTTATCATCGACTGTAACACCCAGACAGCTCGTAGAGTCGACAAGCTCCACGGAGCCAGAGCCAAATTGCAAGGGGCCAATAAAACTGCTGCTTTGCCAGAATCATAGCTTCAGTTTTGAAAGCTACGTGTAAACACCCTTAGAGACAGATCAGGTAAACTTCCTGGGCCCGGTTGTTGGAAAGCCGATTCACCTAATAATCCAGGATTAGCGCCTAAACTTCGGTTGCAGTTCTTTTTACTTTTGGATGAAAGTCGTTTCCACTGCTTTTTGTTTTTCAGGATTGCCTTTCGCTAATCTCAAATTTTGCAGAATATCAGCATCGAACAACGTTTGGGGATAGAGAAATAACCTCCTCGATTCACTTTTAATCTTGGATTAGCCTCAATCGGCTTTGGAACAACCGGGCCCCGGAGTTTAAGCGAGTCGCGAGTCTCCTCACAACTCGTACACAAACAGTATAAATGAAAGCTTGGCTGCGTATCGTACCTACGTTTCCCCCCGCAAGAACACTGTCTTCTGCCGGTCTTTTGGGCCACGAAAACCCCTTCTCTCCTTTCCTTCCATCGATCTAACCCTTCTGCGAACTTGCTGGGCCATTTGGCGAGAAAGAAACGGAAATCGAGGCTCCCCAAGGCGCTCGTAACCGCATGGACGTGGCGAAGGAAACCCGCCATCTTGAAAACTTTGAAATACGCGGTGGGGACTGGGCAGCAGTCAATTCAGAAAAGAAAATGGACTCTCGGCATGCACTAGAATTTAAGGCCAGGCCAAGCTTTTCAGGGCTGGCAGTCGAGGACAAAATCCCACCAAACCGGCGCTAGGGATAAATCGATGACAGTCGACCCCATCGTTGCAAATTAAAGGCGAGAATTCGAAAAAAAACAAACAAACAAACAAAGACAGACAATGAGAGAGAGAGAGCGCGCGAACCCCCCTCCCTCTCTTCCCAATTCCCATCTATCATTAAACCACATCAGTGAAAGACAAAAAACAAAAACAAAAAAACACTTACACAGGATCCTCTCTTCCGCCTTGGAGATGGTGGAATCGCAAACTCGAGGCGTACTGCGCTGGAGAGAGTGCGGTTTGGTGAAGAAACAGCGTGCGTCGGCCAACAAGCGGCGCAGTGAAGACCCCAGTTCGTCCATCTTCAGGGCGTAAGGCTTGCGCGGCCCTCCCTTGAGGCGATCGGATTCCGAAGGGCTCAGTTCCAAGCGAGCTCGTTTGACGGCAGAGGGTCCTTCCTCCTCCTCCTCCTGGCCCGAAGAACTTTCTACCGGTATGGCGGTGAGATCGGGCTGCGTGCTCGTGGCCGTCCAAGAATCGTCGCCGCCGTAATGGGTTTCCAGGCAAGAATCTACCGCGGAGATGTCGACGACGTCCGCCGTGGACTGATCGGCGAAGTCTTCTTCTGGCGCGGAGGAAATCACGATGCACTGCTGCTGGACAGACTCCGGTTCTCTTTCTTCTTCGTCCGTGGAGGAAAGCACCGCAATGGACGACGGCGGCTGCTCGCAGTCTTCTTCAAGATGTCGGCCGCGATCGGATTCGCCGCTCTCTTCCGCGCACAGTCGCGGCGGCGAAAGCTGACTCGAACAGAGCACCAAGCAACCCACTCCCTCTTCCGCCTCCAAGTCGCTGGAGGACGTGGCGTCGTATTGCACGATGGTGACAGGAGGGCTGACCTGGCAAGCCATTTGACAGCAGAGAGTTTGCTTGGCTTTTTCGAGGAGGCACGCAGCTAGTGACAAGTCGATCTGACATGTGCAAAGGATCGGGAGAGAGTGCCAGAAACTCGCAGCGACGCGCACAGTCCCATCCCAGGCGCGCGCCGCGATTGGTCCCCCCTCTAATTGCAATTCCCAGGCGCCCAATCAACGTTCAACACCCGCGGAGGCGATATCTTTACCGTTGAAAAAAAATTTTGTGTGTGTGTGTGTGTTCGAACGCGGCTCTGTTACCCGACGTCAATTGGGGTGACCTCCGTCGTTCTTTGGAGAACGCATTTGGCTGGAAATCGCTTCCGCCATCGAAAAACAGGAGATCGTTTGGCGCTGCTCGGCTTGCCGTGCGAATTCTCACGGGTATTGAAAGCCGAGAATTGGCCTTTGAAGGCCGCCCGAACCGAAACGTGTCAACTTTTAAATTTTTTTCACGCATCATTCATCCGGTTTCCGTTGTCAGGATTGCGTCCAACGAGCGAAGAAGGGGAATGGATGGTTCTTTATGGAAATAATCCGTGGGCAGTATAAACATTAGAAATCGCCCGACCGTCCCCTAGACAAAATGCAAAAACCGACTGCCACTAATCTGACTAAATGAAATCCATTTTTCACGCACCGGTGCCGCCTGCGCTCGATATTCGGCAACAAGACCATTCAAAGTCTGGTGTGTAGACCATTGGGGCTTTCTGAATTTGAAAGGGAGTGCTCGAGTACTTGCAATCGAGTCGTGTAAGCGAGCAAGCGGTTAGCCTCGGCATGGTGGCTCGGAAAAGCTTAAAAAGGCGAGCCACACCGTTCACCCATGCCAATTCACAGGTGTTGAAAATTGAGTTTTTGTCTTTGAAAAGCGGCTCCCTGTTGAAAAATGGCGTCAAGTTAACACATCAGCGCTCAGGGTGCCAATGAACGAACGAATGCACGGATGGTTCTTTATCGAAACACGGTAAAAAAAATCCGTCGGCAGTAGAAAAATTAGAAATGGTCTTTTCCAAGCTTCTGCGCTGCGGCCGATGACGTTTCACCGACATCACCCATGCGGATTCACAGGTGTTGAAAATTTAGTTTTTGTCTTTGAAAAGCGGTTCCCTGTTGAAAAATCGCGTCAAGTCAACACGTCACCGTGTTTAAATAAATGAAGTATGTATGTATGTATGTATCACCGCTCAGGGTGCGAGTGAATGAATGAATGAACGAACGAACGAACGAACGAACGAACGAACGAACGAACGAATGGATGGTTCTTTATCGAAACACGGTAAAAATCCATCTGTCGCCCGGCCAATCACGTTTTACCACAATTATGGTCGAAACTTAATGAAAATCAGAGGGATTCACCAAGTCTACGCATCTTCATAAACGAAATAAGAAAACTAAACCTTGACGAGATAGTAATTAACAACAGCAATTGCTGTAATCTGTGTAGTCAATAGGAAAATTTTAGTTTTTAACTTTTTCATTATATCTTGTATATAAGTTTTCCCGTAATTTTAATCATTTGCCTGTAAATATTTAATTCTCAATAGGTGCATCTTAAATAGTGTCCCCAATTAGTCTCATGAGGCTAAACAAATCGACACTTAAATAACAGGGGCACCCAATGACAATTTTCGGAAAATATCCGTTCGGAAGACGATTTGAGATCTAGAATTTTCGGAACATTTGTTGTAAAATTTCTTGCTTGCCTGCCTCTCCTAAGATTTTCGAACATCTAAAAACTACTATAATTGCCCATTTTAAACGGATTTTTACCGTTAAAACGTCACCTAGAATTTTCGGGAGCCTTTTTTCTGGCTGAAATTTTCGAAAAGGTGAGTTTTGATCCCTATAATTTTCGGATCACTAGACTTTCAGCTAGGAAATCCCAACAGATGAAAAATAAATTTTTAGGGGATAAAAATATGCCTATATCTACTGTTTAAATACTTAAATAAGTTTAACAATGCTATGTTTAAGTGGTTTTGAACTATATTCTCGTTGGGTGCCCCTGAAATAAAGGTTTTACTTACTTACTTACTTACTTACTTACTTACTTACTTACTTACTTACTTACTTACTTACTAAACTATTTAAACTATTCGGGCCCGAAGAGACATTTCAAAAACTGCGATCCACTCATTCTAAAAAGCTGGTCCTCGACTACGATTTCAAGATGGGGCCAACTTGAAAGGCAAAATTGGTTGCAAAATTTCATGCCTAGAAACGACGTCTTCGTTTTTGAGGTAGCAAGGAAATCGTGGCACCCGAAATGCGCGCCCGAAAAGTTTCGGGGGTTTGGAAAAACGCACGCCTGGTTCCTTCTTGATGACGAGCATGCATTTATTCTATAAAATAACAGTTTTACCACTGAAGGAAGAACACACCACACAATTACACTATTTTCTACTCCGTAAAAATGAAGAACCTACTTAGCCTAAGATGCCAGTAGAGTACCCCAAAGTACTGACGAGAACCTGTTTTGCCAAACTCTAAAACGGTAGGTTCTCACACGCGGGTTTTTACTGCATTGAACCGTGCTCAAGGGTTTCTCGGGAAAGAGGTCAGTCTAGACCTACGGGGCACTCCAGACTGAATGCACGTTTCGAGGAATCGGGAAGGGGGGGGGGGGATCTACGCACAAAAACGCTGCTCGTTGTCAGATATTTGCAATGGTTTTACTTCCTCTTTAGTTACTAAGATACGGTGCAATAGCTTCCGGGAGAATTGTCTCTGGCAGTCTGTTGTCGGCAGAGAGGTGAGGTACATTTTTCGATCAGTATTCTTTTTCCATTTACTTTCTCGATGTCAGAGTAGTGCTCGGCCCAATTGCAAGATTTCACGGCCGTAGGCCTAACTTCCGCTTTTTTTTTGAAAAAGAAGGTAGTAGTCTTTACATCTGGTTTGGGAAAGTCCAATCGATTTGTCCGTGGATGGGTCAAATACATCAGAATCGTCAAGAATTGAATTCCAACCAATGAATGATAGATAGATAGATAGAGAGAGAGAGACGGATAGATAGACAAAAGTGTTTATTAAAATACAAATCGCAGTCAGAAGACTGGATGACTTGTGCAACCAATTACAATAATTTAATCATGTGTAAAATGGTGTGATATCCTACACTTCATCATTTTTTGAAAACTTACTCGACGGAGAGTCGCTAAAAGTATAAATACAGTATGACGTGTGGGCTAAAAGTTACTTCAGATCTCAACATCTGAGAGGCGTAATGCACTACACCAGACGCAAGCTGGAAAATCTCTTAGTCTTACAGTGTTGAACTCTAAATTTTTGCTGCTCTTGCCGCTAGATTTGTAGGTTATGGCGTTAAGCCGCGCGGGAGAAGCTGATGGAGTCTGTGCCCCTCATATCATCGACCATTTCCATAAACGGTTTGCGGCATCAAAGCTCCCGCGTCCATCTTGGAGAGTGGACGCGCTAGATTTAGTTTAGTTAGCGCCTCACTATAGCTAGGGTCGGGATGGGACGTCTCATCCCGGACGACCTTTTCTCTTTTTTTTTTTTTGGCGTCCTTTCCAATTGATCCGACAAACACGCAGGCCAACTTGAACGAAGTGACTGACGAGGCATACTCTAGAACTGACCTCTCGTATTATGCAAGCGCCATAAATTTGAAGCAAAGACTGATCTACGGTCAATATATGCGCCCCCTCGGTTGTTCAGTTTAAAACACAATGAACTCTTTCTCGTGCCTCTGCGGTGACATTGTCGACCTGATCATTTCATTTCAAATCGTCTCTAACGGTTAACACGCTCCCATCCCCGCCGGAAGCCACCTCTTTAGATAATTCAACCATTTATCGAAGAGAGGTGCGCTTTGAACGTCGAGGGAAGAGTAAAGGCGGAATGACGGTCAAGGCTAGGCTCTGAAATCGGGCCATCATTACACCCATCACTGGAATCACTGGTTATTCCAGTGCAATCCCTTTTGGCACTCGACAGCGAGTGCAATTAATTTACTGCCAGATTGCACCATCTGGTAAGAGTGCCGACAGTACGGGAAGAAATTTCATGCTCATCACCCTGATCGAGGTTAAGAGGGCTAACTGATCCACACCCCCTTTCCCCTCCTCCCCTCCTCCCCTCCTCCCTTGACATCACCACAGAAACTTGCATTTAATCTCCTTGGAATGGGTCGGCGCTCTCCTTTTTTCGGGCAGCCATTTGAGACTACCGGCCAAGTCAGTAATGTGTGTACATGTAAAGTGACCGCGAATCAAATCAAAGTGCGCGTACGATCTCTGCTGCCTGGAGCAGCCTGTTCTCGGCCGAGTGAACGAGGCAACCCGAGGAAGGTGGCGTTTCCGAAATCGTCGACGCGCTAATCCTAACCCAAGCGTCCATCAAGCAGTTCGTATCCGGCCCTGCCGCCAGCTCGCTCCTCATCTCCTCGGTACGGGTCGGCGCGCACCACCGCTGTGTCTGATCCTCCGCATGGCGCTGGCAGTCTGTGATTGCCCACATCCCTCCAGGTTCTCGAGGCTGACTTGCCACGCGGGAGTGTGTGCCAGGCTGTCGAAGAGGAAGAGTTGGAACTTGAACTCTGACGGTTCTGTCTATTTTCGAGTAACGGGCGGCGAGTGAACACGCCGTCACTGACGCCACCTTGCCCTTCTTTGGAAAGCGGGAGAAACGGTTTGTACTTTCCGCCATCGCTCTCGTTGTCATTCCTTCGTTCCCTAATCTCAAATCTTTACTCTCCTTCCAGACTGCGCTTATGGATAAAGGTTCGCAACTTATGGATAAATTAAAGGGGGTAGTTCCTAAAGAAACCGTGGCGCTGCGTCGGTGGGGAAGCAGTACACCAAAAATGATGAAATGATGATGATGATGATGATGAAGAGTTGGAAGTTGTTGAACTCTGACGGTTCCGTCTATTTTCGAGTAACGGGCGGCGAGTGAACACACCGTCACTGACGCGACCTTGCCATTCCTCGGAAAGCGGGAAAAACGGTTCGTACTCAGTTTCCATCGCTCTTGTGGTCATTCCTTCCTTCCTTCCTTCCTTCCCTAAACTCAAATCTTTACTCTCCTTCCAGACTGCGCTTTGTGTAAACGTTCGTCGCTTATGGATAAAGTGGGTAGTTTCTAAAGAAACCGTGGTGCTGCGTCGGTGGGGAAGCAGTACACCAATATATATATATATATATATATATATATATATATATATATATATATATATATCTATTTTTTTTTTTTTTATGGATATCGATTAGACGGCACGTCCGGTGATTCATCGCCAGAAAGGATCACTTAGTGCTGCCTTCGAGAAAGGGAACGATGCAAGCTGGATCCCTTAGAAAACTCGTTCTGTTGCGCATGATGACAAGAGATCTACAAACTCACAAGATCTTGTAAATCAACTGGGTTGGGACTCCTTGGAATCAAGACGTTTGCTGGCCCGAGCGACTCTTTTCTTCCAAATCAAAAACAATCTCATAGACCTCGAATTCCCATCTTCTATCCAACCGGCTCCTAGGTCAAGGATCCAACATGCTATGCTCCAGCCCTGCTCAAGTGTTTTGGCGTACAGTGATTCTCCGTTTGTACGAACTGTTCGGGTGTGGAACCAACCTATCGACTCAAACAGTCCAAGCTAAAACAATCACTTCTTTTAAGTCACTAGCCATGTGCGACATTCAGAACATGAAGACCCCGAACCACCTGAAAAGACTTTGAACAGTATTTGCTTTCGCTGTTTCTTTTGGTCTTCATATATTCATTGTGGTAGTAGTAGTAGTAGTAGTAGTAATTTATTTACCCACATTTCACTAATGAGTGAAAACTCGTTTTAACGTGAACGTGCCAGAGTAATATAAGAACTTTACATAACAAGCTAATCAAAAGGTAACAATAATAAATAAAAAGAATATATGAAATAATATGAGAATTTATGATACAATATAGGGAATACGTAAAAATCAAATCAATATGGGAGCAGGATTGGCGCAGTGGTGAGACCGCACGCCCTCCGGCTATGTGTTCCGGGTTCGATTCCCGTGCTCGGCGTCACAAGCGGGCTGAGTTTTTTTTTATTATTATTTAAGTCATCATCATCATCATTATTAAAGTCCCTCGAAAATTCCTTGTTTGTTTGTTTGTTTCTCGGAAGGGCAGACATGTCCGGAATCGAACTTGTTTTTAGCTTGTTTGTTTGTTTTTTTTTCCCACACAACTGATGTGGCCCGATTAAAGAAGGGGACCCGTTTTGAACCCCCTCCACAGCTCCCTGGTGATTGCTGAGAGCTTTTAAATGGTTTAAAAATGGCACAAATTTCCCCCAAAAACTTCCCCAGGGCCATTCTGCAGTCTCTGGGGTAGGGGGGGGGGGAGTATAAGTTCCAAGAACGCGCATTTCACTGGAAATGGCTCCACGTTGCGCGATTAAGAAGGTAAAACTTGCCGTCTTATTACTGATGTGGCCCGATTAAAGAAGGGGACCCGTTTTGAACCCCCTCGACAGCTCCCTGGTGATTGCCGAGAGCTTTTAAATGGTTTAAAAATGGCACAAATTTCCCCCAAAAACTTCCCCAGGGCCATTCTGCAGTCTCTGGGGTAGGGGGGGGGGAGTATAAGTTCCAAGAACGCGCATTTCACTGGAAATGGCTCCACGTTGCGCGATTAAGAAGGTAAAACTTGCCGTCTTATTACTGATGTGGCCCGATTAAAGAAGGGGACCCGTTTTGAACCCCCTCGACAGCTCCCTGGTGATTGCCGAGAGCTTTTAAATGGTTTAAAAATGGCACAAATTTCCCCCAAAAACTTCCCCAGGGCCATTCTGCAGTCTCTGGGGTAGGGGGGGGGGGAGTATAAGTTCCAAGAACGCGCATTTCACTGGAAATGGCTCCACGTTGCGCGATTAAGAAGGTAAAACTTGCCGTCTTATTACTGATGTGGCCCGATTAAAGAAGGGGACCCGTTTTGAACCCCCTCGACAGCTCCCTGGTGATTGCCGAGAGCTTTTAAATGGTTTAAAAATGGCACAAATTTCCCCCAAAAACTTCCCCAGGGCCATTCTGCAGTCTCTGGGGTAGGGGGGGGGGGGAGTATAAGTTCCAAGAACGCGCATTTCACTGGAAATGGCTCTACGTGGCACGTTGCGCGATTAAGAAGGTAAAACTTGCCGTCTTATTACTGATGTGGCCCGATTAAAGAAGGGGACCCGTTTTGAACCCCCTCGACAGCTCCCTGGTGATTGCTGAGAGCTTTTAAATGGTTTAAAAATGGCACAAATTTCCCCCAAAAACTTCCCCAGGGCCATTCTGCAGTCTCTGGGGTAGGGGGGGGGGGAGTATAAGTTCCAAGAACACGCATTTCACTGGAAATGGCTCTACGTGGCACGTTTAAGAAGGAAAAAAAAAAATGGTTGCTTCGCGGGTAAAGTCATCATTATTATTAAAGTCCCTCGAAAATTCCTTGTTTGTTTGTTTGGCTCTGCAACGCGCCGCTAAGGGGAGTGGTCAATGATTTATCGTCGTTGTTGTCATCGTCTCCTTTTATGGGAGCAGGACTGGCGCAGTGGTGAGACCGCACGCCTTCCAACTATGTGTCCCGGGTTCGATTCCCGGACTTGGCGTCACAAGTGAGCTGAGTTTTTTTTTTTTTTTTGATTTACAGTCTCCCCAATTAGTAGAGCACCCGTCTTCAGCTAGATCGATTTGAGACTTAAATAAAGTCATTATTATTGTTAAAGTCCCTCGAAAATTCCTTGTTTGTTTGTTTGTTTCTCGGAAGGAGAGACATGTCTGGAATCGAACTTGCTTTAGCTTTTTTGTTTGCTTTTTTTCCACACAAAAAAAAAAATGGCGAAAGTGTGGACTTCATTGCTTGTCTGTCATGCCGGCGCGGACGCGATGTATTAGTAAACAAATTACGTACTTGATCTCGAGCATTCGCGGCTAGTGACTTGGAAATAAACAAACCGTTTTCTAGAGCTTTTCATCGGAGTAAACATTGATTTGTAGATAACTGCATGACACGCAGCCTCATTTCTTTTTTTAACCGGAAAACAAAAGAATTACGAGTCAAAAACAAAGATAAGAAACGGGGAAAAACAGCAACATGGCAGCCGGTGAAAACCCGCGGAAGTTGAATTGAGTTCGAACCGCCCGCCGTCAATCAAGCCATTGTGGACGCGCAGGTTCTGCGCCCCAACAATGGGGTCGCGCCATATTTGGAGAGCGGCCCAACAACCGGATGTTTACAATGGTGATGTTTACAATCGTGAATTTTCACGCTCTCTGCTCTTCGGAAGGGAAGATTTCTGCGCCAAAAGGCCTCTAGCGGCTCGAAAGCCCCTACGCGACGTCTTCGTGCCAAAGTGTCGACTTCATTGCTTGTCTTTGCCTTCGTTTTCTGTCATATCCCGGCGCGGACGTGATGTCGTTACTAAACAATTTACGTACGTCATCCAGAACATTCCCGGCTCGTGACTCGAAAATTAAAAAAAACCCTTTTCTAGAACTTCCCCTCGGAGTAAACATGATTTTGATTTGTAGATAAGTGCATGACGTACTCTCCGGCGTCAGTTACCTCATGCACTCGGTGAACACACTGCTCTGGCAAGCACTAAGCAGAGATCCTACAACGCGCACTTTTATTTGATTCACCGGTCACTTTACACGTATACACACGCGTTACTTGATTTCCATTACTTCAAATGCCTCCCAGAAAAAAGAAGAGAGCCAAGGCTAGCGACCCACCCATTCCAAGTCGCTCAGGAAGTGGTCGAAACGGCCGACGCCGAACCAGAGATCCACATCCCCTCTTAGATCCAGAGGCCGCCTGCAGGTAAACTCATTACTGATGTGGCCCGATTAAAGAAGGGGACCCGTTTTGAACCCCCTCCACAGCTCCCTGGTGATTGCTGAGAGCTTTTAAATCGTTTAAAAATGGCACAGACTTCCCCCAAAAACTTCCCCAGGGCCATTCTGCAGTCTCTCGGGTAGGGGGGGGGGGGTGGGGGTGATCACCTGTGCGCGAGAGCAAAACACAGATTTGAATGACTGGTTGTCAACAAAATATTAAATGCCAGTTTCTGTAGTGATGACATGGAAGGGGGGAGGGGGAGGGGCGAGGGTGTGGCTCTGTTAGCCTTCTCAAACTTCAAGGGTGATCAGCATGAAATTTCTCCCCGTACTGTCAGCACTCTACAAAACAGAGATGATATTTGAAAAAGTTCCCAATACTTCGGGGACAAGGAGTCGCGGCGGCAATTGGTTCGATTGGGAGCCATAAATAGTGCAATTTGATGGGTGCAAAAATGGTCTGATTTCAGACCCTAGCCTTCTTAATAATAATAATAATAATAATAATAAATAAGCATTTGTTTAGCACTAAAACTATAGAAAGATATTCAAAACCGCTTTACATGGAGTTAATATAAAATAAAAATAATTAACTATAAAAATATCAAAACTATTCCAACAAATTACTATTGGTGACACAGTTCATTTGACGTTCAGACCGCACCTCTCTTTTCTCCAACAGCGGCCAGGAGGACCCGTCCGAAGAGGAGGACAGCGACCAGGTGTTGCAGGAACCAAGGTAACCCTCATGAATATTTATGAGTAACCCTTCAACTGCCAAGATCTCATCAGCAATTCTCCATTCAAGCTGTCCATTCTCGTCGACTGTCTGCTTGACAATGTATTGAAATAATCATAATAATGATATCATCACTGTGAGGAGAAAATGCCTGTTGGCCACTGGGGTTTTCCTGCGCGGTCGAACCACCTGAGAAATCCTGGACAGCCAAGCCAGGGCCATTCTGCAGTCTCTGGGGTAGGAGGGGGGTGATCACCTGTGCGCAAAAGCAAAACAGAGATTCAAATGACTGGTTGTCAACAAAGTATCAAATAATAATTTGATTCATTCCCAATACAGCTGGCAACCACACAAATTTCTTAAATTAAATTTTCTATTTAAGAGGAGATTTGCTGATGACCAGGAAAATCCTACCTGCACTCGGTTGGCTTAAAAATAAACTATTATTCAACGAAAATCCATCCAGGGAAAGAGAGAAACAAAGAGAGAACACTCAGTTTTGGTCAGAAAAAAATTCAAAAGATTTCAAAAGAAAAAAAAACAAAACAGCTCATTTGGATCCAAGCAACTATTTTGAAAGGCAGATGCATTCTTACAACCCAACAAAGCAATTGACCAACAATGGAAGAAAGTCAGAAAAAAAATATCTTTGGTTGTCGAGTGCAACATCAACAGTAACAAGTGATGGTAATGGGACTGAGTGCAGTCCAATTCGGTCTGTAACCATACCAGTGATGTTTATCACCAGTACGATTACAGACCGAATTGGACTCCCCTCAGTTCCCTTACCAACTAGTCATAGAAATTACAGTTTCAGAGAAAAGAAGAAATAACTCGTCTGGTTTGCTGGCGTAAACATTTGTGCCCTAAGATGAACAAAATCATTACTATCTTCCAAAATAGTGTCGTTGTTCAAGGGAAAACAATTCTCCCTTTTCGAGGGAAAGAGTCCCAATTCAGAAGTCTGTACATTGTTACTATGGTGATTGAAACTAAGGTTGTGATTGGTTGATTTCAACTGCAACTTTGAATGTGATTAGTTGATTTCAAATACTACTTTGATGCGACTGGCTCATTGAACTGTCCGGTAACGACTGATGGCAAGTGAATTGGTGGAAAATGGGAGTTTTTTTTTTTAACCAATCACAATCGAGGAAATTGTAATTTGATTCATTCGCAATACAACGACAGTCGTTCCCCATTTTCTACAGATTAGATCATACCAGCATCTACACTTGACAATCAAAGTCACCCAAAATGCTTTGAGCTGGCAACCGCACAAATTTCTTAGTCTACAAAGTATTTAAGAGGAGATTTGCTGATTACCATGAAAATCCTACGTGCACTCGGTTGGCTTAAAAATAAACTATTATTCAACGAAAATCCATCCAGGGAAAGAGAGAAACAAAGAGAGAACACTCAGTTTTGGTCAGAAAAAAATTCAAAAGATTTCAAAAGAAAAAAAAACAAAACAGCTCATTTGGATCCAAGCAACTATTTTGAAAGGCAGATGCATTCTTACAACCCAACAAAGCAATTGACCAACAATGGAAGAAAGTCAGAAAAAAAATATCTTTGGTTGTCGAGTGCAACATCAACAGTAACAAGTGATGGTAATGGGACTGAGTGCAGTCCAATTCGGTCTGTAACCATACCAGTGATGTTTATCATCAGTACGATTACAGACCGAATTGGACTCCCCTCAGTCCCCTTACCAACTAGTCATAGAAATTACAGTTTCAGAGAAAAGAAGAAATAACTCGTCTGGTTTGCTGGCGTAAACATTTGTGCCCTAAGATGAACAAAATCATTACTATCTTCCAAAATAGTGTCGTTGTTCAAGGGAAAACAATTCTCCCTTTTCGAGGGAAAGAGTCCCAATTCAGAAGTCTGTACATTGTTACTATGGTGATTGAAACTAAGGTTGTGATTGGTTGATTTCAACTGCAACTTTGAATGTGATTAGTTGATTTCAAATACTACTTTGATGCGACTGGCTCATTGAACTGTCCGGTAACGACTGATGGCAAGTGAATTGGTGGAAAATGGGAGTTTTTTTTTTTAACCAATCACAATCGAGGAAATTGTAATTTGATTCATTCGCAATACAACGACAGTCGTTCCCCATTTTCTACAGATTAGATCATACCAGCATCTACACTTGACAATCAAAGTCACCCAAAATGCTTTGAGCTGGCAACCGCACAAATTTCTTAGTCTACAAAGTATTTAAGAGGAGATTTGCTGATTACCATGAAAATCCTACGTGCACTCGGTTGGCTTAAAAATAAACTATTATTCAACGAAAATCCATCCAGGGAAAGAGAGAAACAAAGAGAGAACACTCAGTTTTGGTCAGAAAAAAATTCAAAAGATTTCAAAAGAAAAAAAAACAAAACAGCTCATTTGGATCCAAGCAACTATTTTGAAAGGCAGATGCATTCTTACAACCCAACAAAGCAATTGACCAACAATGGAAGAAAGTCAGAAAAAAAATATCTTTGGTTGTCGAGTGCAACATCAACAGTAACAAGTGATGGTAATGGGACTGAGTGCAGTCCAATTCGGTCTGTAACCATACCAGTGATGTTTATCACCAGTACGATTACAGACCGAATTGGACTCCCCTCAGTCCCCTTACCAACTAGTCATAGAAATTACAGTTTCAGAGAAAAGAAGAAATAACTCGTCTGGTTTGCTGGCGTAAACATTTGTGCCCTAGGATGAACAAAATCATTACTATCTTCCAAAATAGTGTCGTTGTTCAAAGGAAAACAATTCTCCCTTTTCGAGGGAAAGAGTCCCAATTCAGAAGTCTGTACATTGTTACTATGGTGATTGAAACTAAGGTTGTGATTGGTTGATTTCAAAGTCTGCAACTTTGAATGTGATTAGTTGATTGCAAATACTACTTTGATGCGACTGGCTCATTGAACTGTCCGGTAACGCCTGATAGCGAGTGAATTGGTGGAAAATGGGAGTTTTTTTTTTTAACCAATCACAATCGAGGAAATTGTAATTTTTATGACTGTAATAATAATTGGAATTGTTAACCAAAACAGCAGGGAATGGACTGCGCCCGAGTTTGGTTGTTCTGTTCAGAAACAGCCAAACGCAGTGGAATTGCCTGGCCCTACACACACACACACACACTTAATATGATGTATTGACTCTTACGTGCAGCGCGTTCATTGATGACTCCTCCCTCCCGGAAGATTCGCCGTTGATGCACGCGGCCCTCGACAACAGAGAGCGAGAGATGGAAGACGAGGCCCTCTTGGCAGAACCGTACTTCCCTGTGGGTTTGGCCAGGACACCTGAGGACCCATTAGAGTTCAACTTCCAACTCTTCCTCTTCGACAGCCTGACACTCTCTCACGGGCTCTTTCCCGACGACCAAGAGGGACAAGTCACCTTCGAGAACCTCGAAGAGTGTAGGCAATACTGCCAGCGCTATGCCGAGGAACGACAGCGGTGGTGCACCCAACAGCAGGTGTCGGCTGACCGCACCGAGGAGTGGAGGAGCAGGCTGGACAAAGAAGCCATCTTTCGGCAGGCGGGAAGGCCACTGGCAGCACAGCTGTCGGCCGGAAACGAACTGCTGGATGGCCACTTGGAGGAGTTGCGCCTGGACGACTTCGGAAACGTGATGTTCCTGAGGGCTCCTTTCTGGAGCGACATTGCGCCGCAGTTCATGCACGGATTCCCTAGACGCCTGGTACCAGACTCGCACGGTGGGATCTTGCCTGGCAACATCACAGTGGCGGCTCGCATATCAAATCAGGCAGTCCGCAGTCTGGCTACAGGTTACAAAATAATAAAAGCAATAAGCAATAATGACTGCTCAAGGTTTATCTCGTCATTACTATTTTTTGTGAATCGGTTTGTCTAGTTTTGGCTGTATCGATCTCCACCCATGTCGTCAGGTTAAAACAATTTCAACCCAGTTTGATTCTGGTCTAATTGCTCGTGGATGACGACGACGAGGCTAGGAGAGAAAG
>OX419342.1:28919875-28992375 GCA_948470475.1 Galaxea fascicularis | reverse complement strand
CTTGGGTAGCTGCAGCAAAGTGTTGTGTTGTCCGGATACCTCTCCTGCACGTCATCAGAGGAAGCCAGAGTGGCAATTGTTCAAGGCTGCGTCTAAGAGGCAAAATCCATTGATTAACCTTTGAAAATGCAGAGTGCCAAAGGTGCTTACTCTGGGTACATCAGACTGAAGTAACTCACTCTGCCATTGTATCTTCTTTCACTCTGCACGTTAAAACAAAATGACAGCCAAGCTTATTTGAGCCTACAGGTTTCTGGTCAGCTGTTTCGTTTTCCACAGAGAACTGGGTCCAAGATTAAGAGAGCTTTTGCATGGCTGCACTTGCGGGTTTGTTTTGGCGGGCAAATTCAACTTGACATTACTGAAAATCACTCTGAACAGGTACAAGCATTTTGCCAAGTAAAAGGTAAGGTTTTCTGCTGCTAACTACAAATTTACCACTTCATTTTATCTGGTTCAAGTTTTAATAGTTTTCTACAATTTGCAGACTTGAAATCACTTTGAACTAGAAGACAAACGGTAAGAGAGATTTCACTTCATGATCTTGTGGTTACAAAACTCGTCTTAAATTTGTTTTTCTTGTGACTTTCACACCAGCTTTACTTGTGGTTGCTTTTTCTTTCGGTGAAAAAAAATCTTATGCGACAACAATCTCCATATTATTACACTGTAAATCTGTGTATGTCATGAGGAACACACGACATACACATGGCATTAAACTGTTAAAAAAAAGCCAGTAAAGTAAATAAAACAAAACCAAATTGTAAGAGTAATATTTTTTGCCACAACATGTGGTAGTGAAACAGAGAACACTAAACTTCTGCTGAACCTACATGTTTATCGACTACAAGTCTCGAAATTTGTGCATTCCCGACATAAAGGCTCTCTGCCTGAACTATTGGACAATGTTTCAATATGCTAGTAATGTACATCACTACAACACGAGACATACAGCCAAGAAAAATCTCTATAAGCCAAGCGTACGAACTAACACAGGCAAACAGTCAATCTCCTTGATGACTACAAACATTTGGAAAGACCTCCCAACTTATTTAAAAAACTTAAGTGTGTACACCTTTCCTAAGAAAATCAAATGTTATCTGCTCTCTGAACAACAAACTAAATAAACATTGATATTACTGCTGTACCAACATACTTCATGTAAATTAGTTCTTCCTTTATTTATTTCTATTTTACTTCACACTTGCTTGCCTGCTTCTCAAAACTTTAATTGCTGAGGGAGCTAACAAGAAAACCTAACTGGTTCACTTAGCTTCCTGGCTTGCCCATCATTGTTCTATATATAATTAACTATAAATTGTAAATTTACTACATTGTAATGGCAAAATGTGTAATTTGACTTTGACTAAAGCATAATAAAGATTATTATTATTATTGTTAAGGCGGTTCATAATCTAGCTGCGTCATATATTAACAGTCTCTTTACTGTTAAATCAGAATCCTCTTCCTTGGAGGGCAGTTAGCCAAAAACGCCAGTCCATTTGAGATGTGTACGATTCGACTTCAGCTACTCTTAATTGATTGTTATCGTACATAAAGATTTGTTGTTGTTGTTGTTGGAACATTGAATCAACAGCTTTGCTATTTTCGAAAACATCGGGAATGTAATCAGCTTACTAATGTTACTGATGTTGACGATTGACCTAGTTCCTGACTAGATAGCTTTGGATATTGGACTGACTTTTGACAGAAATTAAACAGCTTCATATGATTACTGAACAGGCCGTTCCATTGCCACAATAACTAACTGTTGTCAATGAGAGATGCTCAGGGTAGAATATCATATGGGACTTAGTCCCCCCCTGCAGATCAGAATATTACCCTAACCCTAACCCTAACCCTAACCCTAACCCTAACCCTAACCCTAAAACCTAACCCTAACCCTAACCCTAACCCTAACCCTAACCTCAGGGTTAGGGTTAGTGGAAGGGTTAATTTTAGGGTTAGGGTTAGGGTTAGTGGAAGGGTTAGTTGAAGTTAGGGTTAGTGTTGGGGTTAGAGGAAAGGTTAGTGTTAGGGTTAATGTTAGGGTTAGTGTTGGTGTTAGGGTTGGGGTTAGGGTTAGTGGAAGGGTTAATTTTAGGGTTAGGGTTAGGGTTAGTGGAAGGGTTAGTTGAAGTTAGGGTTAGTGTTGGGGTTAGAGGAAAGGTTAGTGTTAGGGTTAATGTTAGGGTTAGTGTTGGTGTTAGGGTTGGGGTTAGGGTTAGTGGAAGGGTTAATTTTAGGGTTAATGTTAGGGTTAGTGTTGGTGTTAGGGTTGGGGTTAGTGGAAGGGTTAATTTTAGGGTTAGGGTTAGGGTTAGTGAAAGGGTTAGTCGAAGTTAGGGTTAGTGTTGGGGTTACAGGAAGGGTTAGGGTTGGGGTTAGGGTTAGTGGAAGTGTTAGTGTTTGGGTTAGGGTTATGGTTACTGGAAGGGTTTGTTGAAGTTTGGGTTAGTGTTGGGGTTAGAGGAAGGGTTAGTGGAACGGTGTTTGTTAGGGGTTAGGGTTATGTTTGGTTTTAGGGTTGAGTCTTAGGGGTTAGGTTTGAAGGTTATAAGGAGTTAAGGGTTTAGGGATTAAAGGTGTAAGAGGTTAAGGAGTTAAGGGTTTAAGTGTTTAAGGGGTTAGGGAGTTAAGGGTTTAGGTGATTAAGTGGTTAAGTGTTTAAGGGTTTAAGTATTGGGTTTGGTACATATGTTTTGTAGTTTGAATCTGATTCTGAAGATCTGAATCTGAGTCTGGCTTGCAGATGTTGTAAAAATGTAAATCTGAATCTGAGTTTACCATGTGTTGTTTTGTAGTTTAATTTGAGTTTGAATCTGAGTCTGAATGTTGTATGTGGAAAAATGGCGATGGAGATGTACGGGAGGTCAGGTTCAGTGTCAGGGATCATGGTGGGCTTATTTTGGAAGTCAGGGGTGTTAATTTAGTGAAATTTTGTTGTTTTTTCTTAAAGACTTGCCAAGAACTATGGTTTTACTTACTTATTGCCATAAACTAGCTTTTTAACAACCCTGAAAATTGATGTGAAGGGTGGAAACTTTGACTTGTTTTGTCGCTTAGTTTTTTGGTTTGAAGGCGTAGCTGGAAAACTTTAAAAAACTTATTTCGTTGACGCTTAAGACTCGCGAAAAAGCTTTTATTCTGTTTAAAAGCACTTTTATGAATCGCTACGTCGACTACAACATCAAGGTTTGCTCTAGGATCGCCCTTTCCCTGAGTAAAATGCTAACGGTTTGTCGAAGTGGTGCTTGGCCGTAGTCACTCCTATGTTGTTTAAAACTGGACCTCTCTTTGAACTCCTGATGTTATTTGGACGACGCCCTTACCCTAACTAAAAAGTTAACCGTCTGCCGAAGCGGCGCTTAGGCCTAGAGACTCGGTTTGCTGACATGGACCTTGTCTTTTTGGAATAGCGGCCGCCCTCACCCTAACTAAAATGCTAACTGTTAGTCCTAGCGGCGCTTTGGCCTTACACATAAAACTTCAAAGAATCGCCAAAAAGTACCCTTTTGTCAACCCTGAAAATGGATGTCCGGGGTGGAAACTTGGCCAAATTCACCCTGCTTTTAAAGAGACTCACCAAAAAACATCAGCGTCATTAAGAGTTGTCCTGTGTCTTCCTTTCTTTCGCATGGAAAGTCGAGGGAAGCCCCCTCTCTCAGTGTGATGAGCCCTCTCATTAGTAATATGCAAGTAATTAAAGTCTGATTTGCCCTCAGGTTAGTTTGAACTGCCCTCATTCCGTCTGGACTGCCCTCAAATTAGGGTTAGGGTCAGGGTCCGGGGTAAGGGGCTGGGGTTAGGGACGGCTTAAGGGTGTTGGTTTAAAGTCTTTTTAAAAAGTTTGGCCTTTAGTTACGCCTAAACTACCCCTAATCCTGAAAGCTAAACGATTGCCCACGGAGCGCTATATAGGCGTAATAAGAAAAGAAGCGCACCAATGTACCCAAAAAAAGGAAGCAGGGGCATTAACAAGCCCAAAAAACGGACACAGGGACGCCAACACCCCCAAACAAGAAACAAAGGGAGACTAATACATTTAAACAAGGGCACAGGCACACCAAGACACCCAAACAAGCGACACGGAGGCATCAATACATTAAAAAAAGGACACAGGGACACCAACACACCCAAACAAGCGACACAGGCCATTAACGCACTCAAACAAGGGACACAGGGACACCAAGACACTCCAAGAAGGACATAGGCTTAGCAACACACCCAAAAAAGCGACACAGGGCATTACCACACTCAAACAAGGGCACAGGCCCACCAAGACACCAAAACAAGGAACACAGGGACACCAATAGACCGAAACAAGGGACACAAGTGCATTTGGCTACAACGACTTGTTTGTTTGTTTGTTCTGTTGTTTTAATGACGATATCTCAAGAGCATCTTGCAAGGAAGAGTTCCCTTGACGCTTTGTAAGGTGTAAAATAGGTCAGGGGAGCGCCACGCTGCTGTGATGTTGTCTCCGTGTCCTTATGTAAGCGCGTTGGTGCCCGTGTGTCTCTTGTTTGACTGTGTTGGTGTCTCTTTGTCCCTTGTTTGTGTGTATTGGCGCTCTGGTGTCCCTTGTTTCGGTGTGTTAATCCCCCTTTTATCGTTAAGACTCCGCACGGAGGCGGGAGGTTCCCTGACCCCAACCCTAACACTTACAGCGTTGTCCACGCGACGCTTACTGATTTATTGTTGTCGCCATTAAAGAAAAGAGAGGTTCCCCTCACCCTAACCTTGATACCTAACCCATTGTCCACGCAGAGCTGACCAAAGCCCAACAACTTGCACCCAGGTTCATTGTTGTCCTCATTAAATAAAAGAGAGGCTGCCCTCACCCCAACCCGAAAAGCTAACCGTTTCTCGAGGTAGCGATGAGGGCTAATAAGTCGATGCATCGCTTAGGTACACCTAATCACTCGTGTTTGTTGTTGTCTTACAATAGAGGGAGGTTGCCCTGACTCTAACTTTGAAAACTAACCGATTCTCGAAACGTCGCTTAAGCTTAAGACGCTGAAAACCCCAAGGGAGGGAGGCACTCTTTTTTTTGCGGACAGGAGATAAACAAAAGCGGTGCCGAAGAAATGCGTTTTATTTATTTATTGCACCGATCTCCATTTACTAGCGTTAAACGCTGAATCTCGGTCTTTTATCTCCCATTTACACTGATTAGGGTTAGGTGCCGAAACGGGAACATTGGGGTTAAGAAATGCGAAACGGTTAGCATTCGCATGCTTGCTAGGGCAACTCTCCAATAACATGAGGTTTCAAAAACAACTCATTTCCATTTCAATAAACTAGAAGACAGAAAGAATGAAAGAGAGTCATTCTCGGCCGGACTTCATCCAATTCCCTTTTAATTTTCTGAATTGCTTTGAGTTGATTTGCAGCACGCAGAAAAACCTCACCAACAGAGTAAGAAATGTCGGGCGGGGGCTCCACTGACCTGTTTTGTTACAAAACAAGGGCACAGGGACACCAACACACCCTAACAAAAGCACAGCCACACCAACACGTCCAAACAAGAGACACAGGAAAACCAACACACAGCCAACAAGGCACACAGGGGCACCAACACACCCAAACAAGGGAGATAAGGGCACAGGGACACCAAGAAACCCAAAACAAGGACACAGGGGCACGAACAGACCTAAACCAGAGACACAGGGATACCAATACACCCAAAGGGTACAGGCACACAAACAAACCCTCAGAAAAGGTTACAGGGAATCCAACACACTAAAACCAGGGACAAAGAAACACCAATGCACCCAAACAAGGACGCGGGTACACCAACACTGGTTTATTCTTGGCGAGCTTAACTAAAAGAGAGGTTCGCCTGACCCTAACTCGAAATGCTAACCGTTTCTCGAGGCAGGGCTTAGGCCTAATCAGTCCATGCATCGGTTAGGCCTAGTCAGTCCACGGAGGTTAATACTCGGGTTTGAGAATCACTCAGGTTTTTTCTTGTCTTATAATAGAGACAGAGAGGTTACCCTGACCCTAACCCTAAAAGCTAACCGGTTCTCGACGCAACGCTGGGGCCTAATTAATAATTGGGGCTTAGGAAAAAAGGGGAAACTGTTAGCTTTCGGGTGGTGGTCAGGGCAGCTCTACAAGAACAGGGGGGTTGAGAAAATAGCAGACAAATGCACTTGTTATCGTAGACTGCGGGCAGAGGTAGAGGCAGAGGCTGGAGGCTCCCCTGACCCTAACCCTAAAACCTAACCCGCTGTCGAGGCAGGGCTTAGGCTTAATTAGTCGACGCATCACTTAGGTTGTTGTCTTATGATAGAGGGAGGTTACCCTCAGCCTAACCCTATTGTTAGAATGAAAAAACGCTGTTTTAAAACTACTTCCGGATTTTAATTGATTAAGAGAATGAGAATATGCGTTTTTAAACTACTTCCGCTTTGTAATTGATTTACAGAACCAAAATATGCGTTTTAAAAACTATTTCCGGTCTCTAATGGCTTCAGAAAATGAAAATATCCTTCTTTAAAACTTGTTCCGGTCTTTTATCGATTCAGCGAATGAAACTATGGTGTTTTAAAACTATTTCCGGTTTGTGATTGATTCAGAGAATGAAAATACCTTTTTAAAAACTAGTTCCGGTGTTTAATGGATAGAGAGAATGAAAATAGGCTATTAAAAACTAGTTCCGGTCTGTAATTGATTCAGTGAATGAGAAGAGGCTGTTTTAAAACTACTTCCGGTTTGAGATTTCCAGTTCCGGTTTCAATCGATGATCTAACGGATTGTCCACACGGTGCTTAAATAGGGTTAAGAACTGGGTCCAGTTTTATGATTCTCTTCATTAAATAAGACAGGTTCCCATAACCCTAACTTAAAAGCTAACCGATCATGCAAGCAGCACTTGGCTCTAATCACTCAGATTTGTTGTTTGTGGACGAAGCGCTTAGGCCTAATGCCTTGGGTTTTACCGTAACTTAAATAATGGAGGTTCCCCTGACTCTAAACTCTAAAAGCTAACCGTTTCTCGACGCAGAACTTAGAATTTATCACTGGGATTACTTGTCATATAAAAAATAGGAGTTGCCCCATTCCTGAACGCTGAAAGCTAACCGGTTGTTGACGCAGTGCTTAGGCTTAATCGCTCGGATTTGTTCTCTGTGGTTGCGGCGCTTGGGCCTAACGTCTAGAGATCGATCAGCGCTTAATTAGTCTTAAAACATTGAAATCGTGAGCCATCAGCCGGCACTCTTTCTTTCGGACCGATTCAGAGAATAAAAATATGCTTTTTAAAAGTACTTCCGGTTTGCAATCAATTGAGAGAGTTAAGATATGCTGTTTTAAACTACTTCCGGTCTATAATCGATTGAGGGAATGAAGATAAGCCTTTTAAAAACTTCTTGCGGTGTTTTATCAATTCAGATAATGAAAATATGGTGTTTTAGGACTTCTTCTTGCCTTTTATCTATTCAGAGAATGAAAATCTGGCGTTTTGAAATTACTTCCGGTTTTTATCGATTCAGAGAATAAAAATACGCTATTTTAAAACTACTTCCGGTTTGTAAACTATTCAGAGAATGAAAATATGTTGTTTTAAGACTACTTCCGGTTTGTAATTCCCGTGACCCCAACCCGAAAACCTAACCCGTTGTCGAGCCAAGGCTTAGGCTTAATTAGTTGACGCATCACTTAGGTTGTTGTCTTATGATAGAGAGAGGAAGGTTGCCCTGACCTTAACCATGAAAGCTAACCGCCCATCGACCCAACGCTGAGCCCTAATCAGTGGACGCGGCGCTTAGGCCTAATTAATCGAGTCTTTTTGTCTTGGAAAGTTTCAAATCGACACCTAAAAGTGGACTGGATTGTAACATTACTCTGTAGTAAGGCAAAATTCATGAAAATAGCTTTGTTTATTCATTCTAAATTCAAGACAAAAAATGTAGAGTGGATAAAGGTCTTATAGATTGTAGTAACATAAACCACTACCCCCTCCATCGTTGAACAGCAAAATAATAACTTGTTCACCAAAAAAAACAATAGTTAAAATGCTTGTGTATCTGTGCAATCTGTCGATATTCAAACTAATCGATTCAGATAATGAAAATACACTGTTTTAAAAGTACTTCCGGTCTGTAATCAACTCAGAGAATGAAAAAATGGTTTTCAAAACTACTTCGGGTTTCTTATATATTCAGAGAATCAAACTACGCCTATTTAAAACTACTTCCGGTTTGAAATTGTCACTTCCGGTTTCAATCAATGACTTAACCCGTCGTTTACGCGGCACTTCAATAGGCTTAGGAACTCGGCCCAGGTTAGTTATTCTCTTCATTAAATAAGAGAGGTTCCCATAACCCTAACTTAAAAGCTAACCGATCATGGAAGCAGCACTTGGCTCTAATCTGTGAGGTTTGTTGTTTGTCTACGAAGCGATTAGGCCTAATCCCTTGGGTTGAATTGTAACTTAATAATAATAGAGGTTCCCCTGACTCTAAACCCTAAAAGCTAACCGGTTGTTGACGCAGTGCTTAGGCTTAATCAGTCGGATTTCTTGTCTGTGGTTGCGGCGCTGAGGCCTAAATTCTAGAGATCGGTCAGCGCTTAATTAGTCTTAAAACATTGAAATCGTGAGCCATCAGTTGGCACTCTTTCTTGCCGACCGATTCAGAGAATAAAAATGTGCGTTTTAAAAAGTACTTCCCGTTTGTAATTGATTCACAGAATCAAAATAGGCTTATTTAAAACTTGTTCCGGTCTTTTATCGATCCAGGGAATGAAAACATGCTGTTTAAAATCTTCTTCCAGTCTTTTATCTATTCAGAGAATGAAAATCTGGCGTTTTGAAATTACTTCCGGTTTTTATCGATTCAGAGAATAAAAATACGCTATTTTAAAACTACTTCCGGTTTGTAAACTATTCAGAGAATGAAAATATGTTGTTTTAAGACTACTTCCGGTTTGTAATTCCCGTGACCCCAACCCGAAAACCTAACCCGTTGTCGAGCCAAGGCTTAGGCTTAATTAGTTGACGCATCACTTAGGTTGTTGTCTTATGATAGAGAGAGGAAGGTTGCCCTGACCTTAACCATGAAAGCTAACCGCCCATCGACCCAACGCTGAGCCCTAATCAGTGGACGCGGCGCTTAGGCCTAATTAATCGAGTCTTTTTGTCTTGGAAAGTTTCAAATCGACACCTAAAAGTGGACTGGATTGTAACATTACTCTGTAGTAAGGCAAAATTCATGAAAATAGCTTTGTTTATTCATTCTAAATTCAAGACAAAAAATGTAGAGTGGATAAAGGTCTTATAGATTGTAGTAACATAAACCACTACCCCCTCCATCGTTGAACAGCAAAATAATAACTTGTTCACCAAAAAAAACAATAGTTAAAATGCTTGTGTATCTGTGCAATCTGTCGATATTCAAACTAATCGATTCAGATAATGAAAATACACTGTTTTAAAAGTACTTCCGGTCTGTAATCAACTCAGAGAATGAAAAAATGGTTTTCAAAACTACTTCGGGTTTCTTATATATTCAGAGAATCAAACTACGCCTATTTAAAACTACTTCCGGTTTGAAATTGTCACTTCCGGTTTCAATCAATGACTTAACCCGTCGTTTACGCGGCACTTCAATAGGCTTAGGAACTCGGCCCAGGTTAGTTATTCTCTTCATTAAATAAGAGAGGTTCCCATAACCCTAACTTAAAAGCTAACCGATCATGGAAGCAGCACTTGGCTCTAATCTGTGAGGTTTGTTGTTTGTCTACGAAGCGATTAGGCCTAATCCCTTGGGTTGAATTGTAACTTAATAATAATAGAGGTTCCCCTGACTCTAAACCCTAAAAGCTAACCGGTTGTTGACGCAGTGCTTAGGCTTAATCAGTCGGATTTCTTGTCTGTGGTTGCGGCGCTGAGGCCTAAATTCTAGAGATCGGTCAGCGCTTAATTAGTCTTAAAACATTGAAATCGTGAGCCATCAGTTGGCACTCTTTCTTGCCGACCGATTCAGAGAATAAAAATGTGCGTTTTAAAAAGTACTTCCCGTTTGTAATTGATTCACAGAATCAAAATAGGCTTATTTAAAACTTGTTCCGGTCTTTTATCGATCCAGGGAATGAAAACATGCTGTTTAAAATCTTCTTCCAGTCTTTTATCTATTCAGAGAATGAAAATCTGGCGTTTTGAAATTACTTCCGGTTTTTATCGATTCAGAGAATAAAAATACGCTATTTTAAAACTACTTCCGGTTTGTAAACTATTCAGAGAATGAAAATATGTTGTTTTAAGACTACTTCCGGTTTGTAATTCCCGTGACCCCAACCCGAAAACCTAACCCGTTGTCGAGCCAAGGCTTAGGCTTAATTAGTTGACGCATCACTTAGGTTGTTGTCTTATGATAGAGAGAGGAAGGTTGCCCTGACCTTAACCATGAAAGCTAACCGCCCATCGACCCAACGCTGAGCCCTAATCAGTGGACGCGGCGCTTAGGCCTAATTAATCGAGTCTTTTTGTCTTGGAAAGTTTCAAATCGACACCTAAAAGTGGACTGGATTGTAACATTACTCTGTAGTAAGGCAAAATTCATGAAAATAGCTTTGTTTATTCATTCTAAATTCAAGACAAAAAATGTAGAGTGGATAAAGGTCTTATAGATTGTAGTAACATAAACCACTACCCCCTCCATCGTTGAACAGCAAAATAATAACTTGTTCACCAAAAAAAACAATAGTTAAAATGCTTGTGTATCTGTGCAATCTGTCGATATTCAAACTAATCGATTCAGATAATGAAAATACACTGTTTTAAAAGTACTTCCGGTCTGTAATCAACTCAGAGAATGAAAAAATGGTTTTCAAAACTACTTCGGGTTTCTTATATATTCAGAGAATCAAACTACGCCTATTTAAAACTACTTCCGGTTTGAAATTGTCACTTCCGGTTTCAATCAATGACTTAACCCGTCGTTTACGCGGCACTTCAATAGGCTTAGGAACTCGGCCCAGGTTAGTTATTCTCTTCATTAAATAAGAGAGGTTCCCATAACCCTAACTTAAAAGCTAACCGATCATGGAAGCAGCACTTGGCTCTAATCTGTGAGGTTTGTTGTTTGTCTACGAAGCGATTAGGCCTAATCCCTTGGGTTGAATTGTAACTTAATAATAATAGAGGTTCCCCTGACTCTAAACCCTAAAAGCTAACCGGTTGTTGACGCAGTGCTTAGGCTTAATCAGTCGGATTTCTTGTCTGTGGTTGCGGCGCTGAGGCCTAAATTCTAGAGATCGGTCAGCGCTTAATTAGTCTTAAAACATTGAAATCGTGAGCCATCAGTTGGCACTCTTTCTTGCCGACCGATTCAGAGAATAAAAATGTGCGTTTTAAAAAGTACTTCCCGTTTGTAATTGATTCACAGAATCAAAATAGGCTTATTTAAAACTTGTTCCGGTCTTTTATCGATCCAGGGAATGAAAACATGCTGTTTAAAATCTTCTTCCAGTCTTTTATCGATTCAGAGGATGAAAACCTGGTGTTTTAAAATTACTTCTGGTTTTTATCCATTCAGAGAATAAAAGTACGCTATTTTAAAACTACTTCCGGTTTGTAAACTATTCAGAGAATGAAAATATGTTGTTTTAAGACTACTTCCGGTTTGTAATTCCCCTGACCGCAACCCGAAAACCTAACCCGCTGTCGAGGCAGGGTGGTTTAGGGTTAATTAGTTGACGCATCACTTAGGTTGTTGTCTTATGATAGAGAGAGGAAGGTTACCCTGACCTTAACCATAAAAGCTAACCGCCCATCGACCCACCGCTTAGCCCTAATTAGTCGACGCGGCGCTTAGGCCCAATTAATCGAGTTTTTGGTCTTGGAAAGTTTGAAATCGACACCTAAAAGTGGACTGGATTGTAACATTACTCTGTAGTAAGGCAAAATTCATGAAAATAGCTTTGTTTATTCATTCTACACTCAAGACAAAAAACGTAGAGTGGATAAAGGTCAAATAGATTGTAGTAACATGAACCACTACCCCCTCCATCTTTGAACAGCAAAATAATAACTTGTTCACCAAAAAAACAATAGTTAAAATGCTTGTGTATCTGTCCAATCTGTCTAAAAACTACTTTCGGTCTGTAATCGATTCAGAAAATCGAAATACACTTTTTTAAAACTTCTTCTGGTCTTTTATCGATTCAGAGAATGAAAAAATGATTTTAAAAACCTCTTCCGGTCTCTTATCGATTCAGGGAATCAAAATATGGTGTTTTAAAACTTGTTCCGGTCTTTTATCGATTCAGAGAATGAAAAAACGCTTTTTAGAAACTACTTCCGGTCTATAATCGAGACGCAAAACAAAAAAAAATATGGCTTGCTCCTATTTGACAATAACAATAATATATATTTTTTATTTAATTACATTAAAAAAATTCATCTCCGTTAAAAAAAACATCCCAAATAATAATCTCGTATAAGAATATTGTCCTTATTATTATTATTAAGCCTAATCAGTTGGGTTTAGGAAAAGGGAAAATTAGGTAGGGTTAAGAAGGTCGAAACGGTTAGCATTGCGGTGGTGGTCAGGGCAGCTCTACAATAACATGTGCTTTCAAAAACGAAATATTTCCATTTCAGAATAGTAGCAAGCAAGGCGGTATCGTTTCAAGAAATAAATAAATAAATAAATAAACAAACAAGTAAACAGACTCACCTTCGGCTGGATTTCCCTTTGAATTTCTTGAAGGAATGGAACTATTTCCAGATTCGGGATGTCTCGTGATGACGTACATGAAGTCTGGGAAAGCGTGGACCATTCCAATGTCTCTTACATGAAGAAAAATGGCGGACGACTGACGACGATCGTAGATCGAAATATAGATCGGATCCCGGCGAATTTGGACGGTTTTATTGAGTGATTGACAGTTTTATTGATGAAATTAATTGCGTGGGACGTGTAGAGAAGACGTGATGTCTAGTTGCTCTCGATATTTCACTTAGTCCGTAGCAAAAAAATAAAATGAAAAGAAAAAAGAAAAAAAACAAACACCCCGCTCGACTGACCTGTCTTTTAATCATATTATCGATTTTTATTGATTGTCTGCATTCTTGGAGACCGCCTGCATGCGTTGCTTGAAGTATTCGGCAAGCAGGGCACAGGCTAACCAACATAGGAAAACATCCACCCGCCCCACTGACCTGTGTTGTATATATCTCGCAATGCATTCTGGGTAATGGAGGAACAAGTTGAGCGGGAAACACCAATGGCCTCGCATCACGAGAAAATAGTATAAGTCTGAAAGCAGGTCTTGCCCCCAACCTCAAAGGCCATGGACACATTGCCCTATCGACACAACTCGCCATGGTACCTTTGAATTGATCGACAGACCCGAGGTTGAGACAAGAGATGCTTCCAGACTTGCTGCCGTACGGGTCCGTGTGTCGGCCATCGTGGAAGAAACAAACTCAAGGAGCAGCACTTCCTGACGATAAAACCAAACAACGCACTCCCAGTTTCTTTAGGGAGCCTGGAACTGCAGTGTGCCGGACTTTACAGGATGTCCTTCCACTGTCCTGGGCAGATAAAAACGAAAAAAACCTGAGGAACAAAGTACGTAAACACCGATGAAGCTCACTCGAGGTCAGGAAACTTTGCAAATGTAGGCAACTTTCGCGCATAACCTTTGCGCCGCTACGTCACAACACTTGACACTTAGGACACTTGGGAAACTAGGGGTGGCTCACATTACTTTTCCGAGAAAAAACAAATACGGTATGTCACATTTGACCTTGTTCAATCTTCTCTTCATTCATACGCAAATTGTATCCATACACTTTCAGAATATTGATTGTCTTTGCCTTTAGCTCAGACACACTATTTGTGTACGTTGTATCTGATCGAGTTCATTCTTGAAATTCTGACCTTTACCTACCGTAGCTTTGTTCACTTTATGATGACAGATGTTGTCCTGCCACAAGGTAATATCTTCGCGGTTTTCCTAGTTCTCTGCCAAAGCGAGTCGTTTGAAATTGCTACTAACATAACTTGAATGCAGTTCTGCTATTATTTCATCGTTTTTCTCTTGTTGGAACGAGCGGACGCCAGCGAATATCTAACAGTGCGTACATGTGGTTTCTCAGTTTACAAACGCCCCAACGAACGGAGGAATGTTTATCAACAGAACCTTCAGGCATGTAAATTTCAATTCTTTAGTCACTTGAAATTCCGTAAAAACTGAGAACAGAGTGACCGACAAAACGAAATTACTTTGAGAATCTAGGCAAAGAAACTGTCATTACACGATCGAAGCACATGCCGAGTGCATACCCGAGGTTTAGACAATACGATGAACAACTGAACACAAAGGAACGTATAAAGCGTAACAAATCATCTTATAACCTCACAACCTAAATAGCAAAATAAACAACGTAGCATACCTTTACAGACTCCAACATTGCTACCATCCTTCGCTCTATCTCTGAACTCCTAGCAGTGTGCTCAACATGTTTCTCGAACCGACTCACTGATAATACCGACAATAAACTTGCGGGATATCACAACAAAACAAAGAACAATTGATAAAGCGAAATGATGACGTTAATCACGCAATCTCCACAAAATGAGTAGCTCAAGTGTAAGCTGTTTTGTCATGCAATGCCTTGGGATTCTCTTGCATGTTGAAATTTAGTGAATTGCCATTGCATGTAACACTGAACTTGTATGGTTACAGGTTCTTTTCTCGGCTATTTCATTTTAGTTATCTTATTGTAATATTTTAGGGATTTGCTGTTGTTATTTCTTCCTTTTCAGTTCGCAATAAGCCTGTGTTTGTTTAGTTTTGCTGCAAAAATAAATTTTATTACTGCTACAAGTCTGTTTCGTTGTTCAACTAAAAAGTCAAATACTGTGGGGTTTGGCTGGGGGTGGGGGGATCTGCGTTCTTAGATTTGCTGGGCAGATTTGCCTGATAATAGAGTGTTTTGACTCGCGTGACCAGCGGCCAAACAAAAGATCGTTTTTTACATTTGTGCATTCTTTTTTTTCCCCAGGTTTTGAATTATGGAAGTACATCGATGATTCTACTGTCTCTGAAACAATACTCAAGGGTCAAGTGAACAACATCCAGACTGCTGTTGACACCTTTGCCTCACATGCTGCCTTGGACAAGTTCCAATTGCAAGGAAATGAGGATTTGTTTTGGTACAAATGGGACTCCCAATCTCAACCCTATATTGTTATAATGTGCATGTATGCGATTATAGAGGCATAGTGCACTCATTAAAACTGACCGTCATTAATTAGCCCCACTTCAGGATTTGGCAAAACACATAGCCATGAACTTCTTATTTTTCAAATATTTATGTAAATTAAAACAGAGAGAACTACATGCAAACAAAATTTGAAATGGAAACCATACCACATTGTTGCCTGAAACCAGTTGGCACGCTGTGGGACAATTTTAGTTGCCCACATAACTGCTACTAGTATATTCTTTTATTGCTAATGGTGCTATAGCAGTTTCATATTGGTGTGCAGTACTCAAGAAGTGTACTTATATAATGTGCTCTTCCATCCATGGTCCTTTTGTGTCAAAACACTGTACAGTTGGTTTTCTCTCGCAACATCTCTTGAATAGTTAACGTAGTTGCTTCTTTTCTATTTACTTGGCATTTTTTATTAACAAAATATTTCTGTAATTCCTGGCAGAAAAATGAATCCTACAAGCGAGCGGAGTGGGCACAGAATGCTGTGGCTCAAGAATTCAGGGAGGCCATGTATGCACATGCATTGTACAGACATCCTCTTTTCTTGCGCAGCATTGAAATGAAGGGAAGAAAAGTAAGATATTTACTCTAGTACTTCAAAATCTTGCACTATGAAGTAATGGTCCATGTAACAACGATAGCAATTTCTATTTTTCTGCAGCATCTTGCTTTCCCTGTATCAGAATTTGGAACCTTTCATATTTGGGATGAATCAATGAATCAGTCAGTAAATGACAATAGAATGTGTTTCTTAAGAAGTAGTAGCAATGTTTCATGTTTTGGCCGATAAGAGTAGTTTAAACAATACCACAGTTAACACCTTTCTGCATAATTTGCCATTCAGTGCCATTGTTCATACTGCAGGAGAAGTATCACTAATTGGTTTACTCGTATTGTATTTAGTTGTGTATCAATCCTTTAGCAGTGAAGATTTTTAAAAAGTGTGGTGTGACTTATGATTATCAGTCCAATCTTAGTTTGGGTGCTGCAGCTGTAGCCCTTGCCCTAGCCTTAACCATGTATGTAGCCTTTCAAGGTTGGAGATAAATCTGGCTGTAATAATTTGTGATACAACTGCTCCCCTAGATTCTGATTGCAGTTTGAAAAAGTCATTGAACAGGCCTCAGTTCTAACAGTAGGTGAAATGTGTCTCTAAGGGAATAAGCACAGTTGATTCCAGTGCACATCTTGTAGTGATACATCAACCACTGAGATCATGTGTCGGGTACTTGGGTAGGGTAATGGTTAGGATCCAACAATCTGATGCAGATTACCTGAAAGTTTTCATCCAATCAGCTAGGATGAATGTGCTCTGGTAATCTGGGTCACATAACAAGATGCTACCCGAACGTTAACCCATTATCAGATTATCTGAGTGAAAGTAATCTTTTCCTTGTGTTGTTGCTTCATAGATGTACTCACTGAGCAGTCGAAGTGCTGGTTCCTCTTCCAAAGTGTTCCTGGTCAATGGTATTCCAGGATAAAGAACAGTGATGTTGAAATAGTGATAGGACTGTCAACAAAGGAGCAACAGCATCAAAGTTTTGCTGCTGGATATGTGCACAATTTCAAAGTTTATTTACATGTATATTGTCGCACTTGTTTACTGTAAACAAACATTGAAGGAACATTTTTGTTTACTTTGCCCTTTACAAGTGAAACTCGTTTGCTGTTTTTGTAAACATTTTTATATGTGTCTATAGTATTGACTTAGAATTAAAATGACAAAATATTAATTTACAAAGATAAAAAGTATTTAAAATGGTAAACAGTAAAAACTGAACAGGTGAGAAACTGTCTGCTAAAATGCATAATTTATTTTATAGGTAACTTGCCCCAGAATATCTTCAATGTCTATTCACTCAACGCCATGTTACTGATTGTAACTTAAGAAATCTTGAAGGGAAACTTTCACCACCCAAACCAAATACTAATTACCTGAAACGAAGCTTTTCATAGTGGGGCTTGTTTGTGGAATAACTTGCCTCAAGATTTAAAAGAGGCTGGCTCTATTGGGCAGTTTAAACAGGGTATTAAGTAAGTATGTGACATGTCGGGGTCCCACACGGCAATCATGACAAACTGGGCAGATGCAGGTCCAATAGAACTGTACTAATTCATTAGGGCCTAGACCTACATGCTTGAATTGAGAAAGACAAAACAGGCGTTTCCCAGCTTTCTTAAGAACTTCCGCAATAATTTTATGATGATTCCATTTTAGGTAACACGAAAGATTTACACCCAGAATCTTTGCGTGTGAAACAACAACTATTTGCTTGTCATTAATTTGTGAAATTATAATGCATGCATCCCATGTTGCAAGTGTGCCCACATGCAAATCTCTGGACATGTTATAAACCAAATACCATGAAAGCAGTAAAGAAGCTTGTGTGCTTCAATCCATATTCTGAAAACAGTTAATTTTGAACCCAGCAAAACTGGGGGTTTAGTGTGTCATCACATTTCATCAACAGACCTCCACAATTGGGAATGAATTTTTAAGAACACAAAAGAAGTGTGAGAAGCTCTTGCCCACTGCTTATGCTTATCTCGACTAGGCACTTTTCTTGTGTCTTGTGAGAAGTTAAGAACTTACAAGATCAGCCAGAGGGTAGAGCTTTCTGATAGGTTCATCCAAATCCAAGTCCTTTAGTTCTATGTGAACTTGGCCTAATGAGCGGTTGCTGCCTACTAATTCTTTGTCAAGAAGATGAAACAGCACAGCCCTGTAAAAGTTAAACACGACAGTTAAATACGCTTGTAGAGACAACAAAGTCATAACCTTTATTACCTGTGCACCCTGTGGCTTAGGGGGAAGAAACGGCTGACATTTCAGACTAATCATGGGGTGGATACCAGCAAAACAAAACTTCTGCCATGGATGCAAATCAAATGCTATGTAAGGGAGGCATTGAGATCCGGCTCAAAATCCCTCTTTGAACAGAGATGATTGGAATGATGACATGGTCGCTCATTACCAACCAGTCACAATTGTCCGGAATCAGTATCCCAGTGACTAACTGAAAGATTACTGTATTCTCATATCTTGCCTGCCAATGCCAAAAGTACCCAACAAACACAAGCATATTAATAAAACTCTAGATTTTTCTCGGTTCAGGTGACCGCTTACGGTTAACACAGAATGAAAAAAGTAATGCTAAATACTCAATGCATAGGCAACATATCTTGCTAAAGAACAGTTCCTGATCTGTTTGATGGTCTCTGATTTGTAAATAATGAGTGAATTTGCAGCGTAACGACAAACAAAATACATGTAATACAGTCTTGTTTTGCGCTTTGTGCATGAAAATAAAATTGCTAGGTTAGCTAGGGAGTTTACACCAAATTTTCCCCACAGCAATAACTTGTTCCTGTGCATGCATGCATCCACAAGTTAAAAACATACAACAATTATTGTTCTATGTTTACCTTGAAGAAAATTCTTCCTTGGGAACTTGAAATTCAAAGGTTTCTTCAAATTCAGGATTCAAGGAGCCACTCACAACCTGAAGTTAATATAGACCAAAAAAGTATTGTGTTAGGGTTAGGGTTAGTTTGGCTATAGATATGAAATTCAGAGATGCCAACCTAATAAAAAACAAAAGAAAAAAAATGCCATCCTCTGCAGATTCCAAATCTGGAGATTTTTTCTTCTGTGCTAACCCATCCTACCCAACCCATGTAATCTGACCGACCCAATGATGTTTCAACCCCTCCCTCCCCCATGTGACTTTTCCCATCTGGAAAGCATGGTTCCATCGGTCAGGGACTGTAATTGGTTGAATGCTCATCCAATCAGACTGTCACTTATTTTTATCGTTGTAATGAAGAGGAAAGCCAGTGTCTTTCTTTGTTTGGCAGTGTAATGAATTACAATTAATTTTTGTGGAAAAATTATGCATGAAAGTGAAGCCAAAAACTGTAATATATAATGATAAGAAACAGGATGATTTGAATTTTTGGAAAATAATGTAGTTTTTGTGGGGAACGGATCCAATTTAGATTTATCCAGGAGATTTGGTCACCCATAAGGGAGACTGGGAGATTCACTAGATGTATCTGGGAGGCTCCCATGTAATCTGTAAGAGTTGGCATACAATGTAATTATGGAAATTAAATATTTTCATAGGAGACACAGTAGCTCATCTAATTTGGAAACATTCTAAACAGAAACATTAAACAATTCTCAATCCTTTCAATAAAAATAATACATGACTTGTAGAGAGCACTAATAAGGTCTCCACAATGTAAGAGCTCTGTAAGAGCTAGTCAAATGAATACAGGTGAAATTGACAAACCTTTGTTTCATGGTGGAATTTTGACCCAGAAACTGCACACTTCACAAAGGCATCAGACGTGTTTCTAAGAGTATTGCCAGCCTTGATGTTGTAACCTTTGTGAATTGTTACAAACAGAGTTTCAGGTTCTTCATACTCCAAGCTGATTTCCAACTCTCCTTTAATACTGAAATCAGTCTAAAATTACAAGGAAAGGTTAAGGAATTCGCAAAGCAAAAATTTTCATCTTTACAATGTGGTATAAATTCAAGTAAGACTGTAATGTGCAAATCTACATGTAAAAGCAATAAAATAAACACAGGTATAATAAATTTCAAAATACTACAGGGAGCATTTTGATTGGCTGAGGACATTTCACCATCTCCCAGGTGATTCATAAGATACACTGCTATAGAATACATAGGACTGACGTATTAAGGATTTTGCATCCAGATCAACTAATAATAATACCGATTTAAAGTGTCACTTGTCTGACACTTATGTTTCTTAGAGGACAGCTGTCTTATGTCACTTGCTGAACATTAAGAATCAATCTCAGTATCTGGGCAACTGTGCAACTATCCCCCCAAAACTGTTTTCTATCCTTTAATTCCCTGTGTAAAAACGTTAACAAAAGTACAGTTTTCTACAGTATCCTCTCTACTATTCTTTCACTCTGGAAAAAGCTATTATTTTGAACAGAGAATCATTAGCATGTAAAGCTTATGTAATGAACTTAGTCTACTGTCTTTGGAAAGTCTGCCTTCTCCATGAGCAGAAGTGAAACTTCTGCAATATGGCTTAGAAAGAAATGACCTAATATGTAAGGTTTAACTTTTACCTTTAAATGTACCAAAGAAAACTGAATTAATGATGTTCCAAAATAATATTCTTCATCTTATAGGGGTCAAAATAACAGCCAGTCAATGGAAATGTCTGGTCAAAATAACTGTTTGTCTGAACATACCTTTGGTTGGTTAGTCATTCTGACCAGTTATAAAAGATACAAATATTTTCAGCAAAATGTGGAACAAACTGTTAAATAGATCACATATCACATGCATAAGAGGACAATAATTTTTCACTATCAGAGCACAAATATGTAACATTGGAAGTTTCACAGCTTTATACCAGCCTGCCACTCGCCCATAACAACCAACATAAAATCAACACATCAATCTTGCAATTTTCACCATGCAGAGAGTGATGTTGCATTTTCTATGATCATTTCTATTCCGATATTTTTGTATAAGGATTTTGCCCACTCTGAAAGCTTCCTGGTTAGAGACCACCAGCTGTTGAAATGCAAAACATTACTCTTAATGCCACCATAATGATTATTTGGATGTGCAAGTATTATTTTTTGCTTAATCGGTTATAACATTGAAATTACCATTTCAATAATTTGACCAGTCTGGAACAAGATGTGACTGAGCTTAAATTTGTTTGGCCTGAGTCAACATGACCGGCAACTATAGGAAAATAATTATTTTGAGCCCTGATCTTATTCTGCCAACAAATACCTTGTTTCTTAAAACAAAGGCAGTTGATTCTCCAACCTGTCCCTTTTGCCCCTTGATCTAGGATCCATACTATTTGGTGTTTGTTCATTGAATGCAAACTTGTAAGCTTACTCTTTCTCTGTAGCATTTTAAAATTGGTACTAACAGTTCTTGTACTAGAAAAAAACTTCAGCTTTTGAATCTGGACGTTTTACGTGGTACACTTCACTGTTCTCGACACTGTTTAGCCCTTAACTGCCAATTGCTATAGGGAATAGGGAATTACTATCTATACATTAATGCCAGTGCTAAAAATGAATTTCAGTCTTGTGAATTTATATCTCTTCTTCATTAAAAAAAAATGGGACTTCATTTTTCAAATGAGAAATACTGAACGCAACCTACGAGGATCAAGCAAACTTGTTATCCCATTCGTTAATACAACCACTTATGGTCTTCACTCCTTCAGATACACTTCTGCAAACATGTGGAACAAACTAACAGAGGACCTGAGGTCATTAACGTCCTTGAATGAGTTCAGAGCTAAAATACGCCAAATTTCTTTCGAACATCAATGCAATTGTTACTTATGTAAATAGTAGTTTTAATGTACTGTATATAATATACGATTTTATTAATTATTTTTTCCCTCTTTTTCTTTCTCGGAGAAATTAGCTATACAGCTACTCTTGTAAATCCGAGGTGAAATAAAGGTGATGTATGTATGTATGTATACAAAGTTTCTAGTTCTTTTCTGTACTCCCTCACTTCTTCTTTTTACTCAAGACTTTAACGTTCTTGATTTTGTATGTTTTCCCAATAATTTATCCTTTATCCTTTAATTAATTGTAAGTCTGGCCTGCCTAGATTAGCCTGAGCTACCTGAGGGCCGGCTAATTTTGATTTTGTTGTTATGTGTGCAAAATAAAATTGATTTGAAAAATTAAAAATGTTTGATTTGAAAGATAAATGATTATTATCATTTTATTTTGCAAGACTGGGACAATACAAATGGAAAAGCAATGTAACTCTTATCATCATTTATTATTTATTATTAAGACTTATAACCAGAATTATTTTGTACCTTAGTACCAGTTGTGCTGTGTCTGTAAGTTTTAAGAATAAAAGTTTTGTTAGTTTCAGTCTGTAACCGTGCATACGGTAGAAGCTTAAGATCATACAAAAAATTAAACCTTTGCACCTTAACCCCTCCCCTAACCCAACATAAGCACTAACCTATTAATGTATTATAACTTGTTGGGTTAGGGGAGGGGTAGGTCCACAGTTGCCCAGATACTGACATTGATCCAACATTACACCAAGAATTAGGAGCGATGATAAGCAATCTTCAGTCAACTGACACTAAAGCCACAAAATAATGAGTTCAACATGACTCAAACTAAAGATTGGACAGTGTACAGCAGCCATACCTCAAGCTGAAGCATAAACCAATCTGTATGTGTGCCAGCACTGAGATTTATCTTCAAATGATAAGTCCACTATGGCCTCTCCATTGAAATTGTCTTCCCCAAAGAAATCATGATCCCAGACAGCCACCCGGAGTTTGGTCTCTGCTATGCGAGACTGTTCCAGTTGAAAAGAAAAGATCTCATTGAATATGGGGTTAAGAGTTTTTGGCTTGTATGCAGTCTTTTTCTGTCCTTCTCTTCCGCTATGAAAAAACAAGTTTTGCTCATTCAGTCTTTTAATTAATAAGACAAATAATATTACTTAATATTATACATGAAACGATTGGCTTCATATTGATTGTCAAAGACCACCCACACTAGAGTCATGAGAGGCCAGGCCACCGGGGGTCTAAAATTTGAGTAATTTGCATAGTTATGGGAATTACAAAGACCTTCTATTTTTCCCCATCTAAACCCTTATCATTATGACAACAATACTATGAGCAATGGGATTGGCTGCTGAGTGGGCCAAATTTCCTTGTAACAACCATCATGCATTACAAAATGTTTTTTTAGCCTGGTGATTCTTGTAAATGCAAACTGCAAAACTCCTAGCAAAACTTTTTCTCTCAATAATAGCTGCATTTAAGTGAAACAAAATTATCTGGACCTTTTGAAAATTGCAAATGACACAATCATTTCATGCATTTTCCAATTTCTGCCCAAAAGAGATACAGGAGATTATGTGTCAAGTGGTTGCCTATGGAAGGTTAAAAAAGTTGAGTATTTCAGTCATCTCTAAAAGTGGCCACAGTTCCTTATTAAAGAGGTGGTTGCTTATGAAAGGTTCCATCTGTAGTGATCTGATTTTAAAACTCATGTTTTGGTAATTTGGAAAATTGGTCGCTTATGAGAGGTGATTGTACAGGGAGGTTTGGCCCTAGTTTAATTCTCAATTTCCTTTATCTCCTAAGGATCCTGAACAATTAGGGTTTTACTTGGAAGACAAAGGAAAAAGGTTTAAATCATTTTAACCTGACTTTCATTTTCACCTTCAACATAGTTATGTGTCCATAAATTTAACCACATGTACATAACTGCATAACTTTATTTAGACACAAGACATTGATGACCACCAAAAGAGGTGCTTATTGCAAAAATGCATGTATAATAATAATAATAATAATAATAATAATAATAATAATAACAACAACAACAGCTTACATACAGTGTAGTGCAGTTCCCATGCAAAGTTTACAGTGCTTTACAATAAAGAATAATATGAGCATAAAATTTAGTAAGACTAAAAAAAATAGATATATAAAAATACTAATGAGTACACTGTCTTAAATAAGTTTTTGGATTCCTTTTAAAGGAACTAACAGAGTTGCAGAGCACAATGTGCATAGGCAAAAAACTCCAGATCCTGGGTGCAATTATGGAAAAAGCCCTCAGAGTCTGCCTCCATAAGTTTTAAGATTAAATGGCAGTTCCACAATTAAATGTTTAGAAGACAAACAAAGAATACAAACATGTAAAACATTAAGGTTGTAACAACAAACGATAATACTCAGGAGCTAAACTGTTTAAAGCCTTGTAGGTGATAAGCGCAACTTTGAAGGCAATACGTTGTTTGACAGGTAAGTAGTGTGGTTCAATTAGAGTCTCTTAATATGATCACACTTCTTCTTCATTGAGATAAGTCTAGCAGGACAGTTAAGGATGAACTGAAGTCTTTTAAGCAGATCCTTAGGTAATCCAACAAGTAGAGAATTACAGTGGTCAGCTAATTAGAGCATTGACAAAAAAATAAAACTGAGGCAGTGGCTGCCGAGTCGTATTTACTTCACATCACATTCTTTGAAGATACAGAAATTTCCCTTTGTTATTGCACTCAGTAAAATTGTTAGCAATGTCAGTAAGAGAAACTGTACAATGAAAAAACATTAGACATAACAATAATGAATATTAAAATATTGCCAGGTTACTAAATTGCTTTTGTGTCATTGCTGAGCGCAACCATATTTTTAACCTTTGCTTTTCAGAGTGGTCCACTCGCCGAAAAAAGCCAGTTAGATGACATAAACCCATAGTAACATTAGGTTAGAAATGAAATCAGTATTCTAATTTGCTAATGGTAATTGCAACTTTTTTTCCTTTTCAATTCCTTTGCATTTTTTGCTTTGTTTTTATTATCACTTGTAACTGTGAGAATAAAACTTGGTGATCAACAGTGTCAAAGGCATCAATGGCACACAACAGAACATCCTGGACCTTTGGTAAAGCAGCCAAGTTTCAGTGGAGAGGGATTCTAAGCTCCAGCTAGTGGTCAGACTAGAATTACAAAAGTATTTTCTCTTTCAAGACAGAGGTCTAAAATAAACACTGTAGGCTCAAAGCCTTTTGCTAATATTGTCACCAATTTTGATTGTTTGTTTGTTCAGCTATCAAGAGTGTACACTGAAATCTGGTGAATATTGGGTTTACAAGTGTTTTTGCTACTGCACAAGCCCCCAGGCTGGCATCGTAAAGCTAGAATGGAGAGTAGAGACAAACTTCTGAATGAAGCCAGAGGTAAGAGGTGATTTTACAGCAACAGTGAGGTGCCATTAATGTACTTGTTTTCAAACATGGCCATCCAGGAGTGAAGTTGTCTCTCTGGCCACTCTGTGGATGGATATTTCCAGCACCTACTATGGCAACTTTGGGAAGTTTAACTGGTACTATAATTACCAGAATGTCAGGGTGGCTTGGCACTTATAAAAAAACTATGATTCTAATAATAGAGAGCAGCATGCTTCCACACTGCCAGTACGGCTGAATTACACAGAATTCCTAGCAACCGAGAGCAAGGAAACTACAGACTTGCAAAACTAGTTCTAATCAATGGGCTGTAGTTCGGCCCACGGAAGGTGTAAGAAGAATGTTTCAGACCAGAGCAAAGGATTGAGATTGAAGTCTGCTGGGATTGTGGATGTTTAGTTTTAAAAGGATTTTTGTATTTAAAAATTGAAGACAAAAATTTGTGTTCTTTGGTCTTGTTTTTGGATGTGGAAAATGGGCATTTCTAGTTTTGCTACAAAGGAAAAAAATTAATAATGGTCAAATTCGACAGAAAGCGGGGACTGTTGTTAGTTTACTAGATGTGGAGATTTGAACAAATTACCAGTTGACACTAGCACTGGTTCAAGTCCTCTTCCATGTATCTGCTTTGAGGCTGTTGCAATTTTCCAAAGTTATCGTTCCTTATGGAATGATAGGGAGTTTAAGTAACAATGATGGCGACATTTCAAAACATAACTTCTCGTTTTCATAACTTTTCGTGATTATTCCGATTTGTTTAACATGCAAAATGCTGGCGAGCTGTCCAGGGTCTAAATTACTGTGAGCAGTGTAAAAGCACAGAAAAAGAAAGAAGATTTTGCAGTAATACGCTCTCGTTCTCAAGAAAACCTAAAATTTGGTCATTTCACGTTGTTGTTTTGCAGAGGATGGCAAAGAAATGTACCAAAATGTAAACGCACGTGCAGAGCGATTGTTTTTGCCTGTTGTTTTCTGGTGTTCTCATTGCTGTTGTCCTCGTTGCTTAAACTCCCTGATATATGAGCTGGTTATCGTCAAAAGGTTAACCCTTTCCTCCCTAACAGTGACTTTATAGATTTTACTCTGTCTAACGCCAGACAATTTTACTCGTCAAAGGGAGACCCCTCAGGGGTTAAAGGGTTAAATGATTAGCATGCATTGGAGGCAGTCGGTAGATAATGACAAGTCTTAAGTTGGTTAAAAGTAATTACAATAGTGAAGTAATATTGCTGGTAACTCCATAAAGTTCATAAGTGCTTTACAATTTCAATCAACAAATACAATAACAGTAATAACGCTAATAAAGCCAAAAATGTAGACTTCACAGCTAATAAAATATCAAACACTCAGTCTGTAAAACATGAGTCACTTACACATCAGGGACAAGATCCAACACAGCATATGGGTCAGACTTGCCATTCAGATCTCTTGGAACTAGATCTCTAGCTCGGATCACTTTGACAAGAAGCAACTGTTGCCTTTGGTTATACTTGAGGGAGAGCTGAACATCACCCCTAATGTCCCCACAGTCTGGATGTGTTACTGTTGCATCCATGCGCTTATACAGCTCTTTTATGATGTCAGTCCCATCCAGCTTGGGTAAGACCAGAAAAAATTTTTGAGTGAGACATGACCTGTGCAGTCATTCAATTGATTAACTTATGAGGTTGAGGCTTAACCAGGACCTCAAAATAACGCACCTCTAAGTGTTTGATTCAGTAATTTTCTCACAAAACAACTTCTGCTCAAAAACAGATTTCACAGTTAAAACCATCTTGTGGAGCATAACATTAAGCACCAGACACTGAAGCAATTAAATTTCAACTGTCTGAAAAAGCGTGACATGCATGTAGACCCAGTGTATGTGACTGATGAAATCAATAATCAATGACAATCGATATCAACCAATACCACTCAATATCAATTAATCGATTAATCTTGATAACTGATAACCAATCGATGGGTAAGATTCACGTGACCTTAAGTGATTGTTATCGATTTCGGCAAGATTTCCACCCTGTCCGATACAATAACACGTGAATTCTGTGACTCAATTTCTATTCGTTTTTGGAACACGGTTAGTATGACAGTGATGCATACATAATTAATACATGGGGCTGTGTGGAAATCTTTCCTCGATTTCTGATAGCAATTAAATAATTTTATCGATTGATATCGATTGATCGATTGTTTTCCCGATGGAGATGTACAGTAAGTCGGTAAGGTACATGTGCATGTAAGCTTACGTAAAACTACACTATTTTGTGGAAACTTAAGGCATGCATAACTCCATTACCTGTTCCTGGAAACATGCTGTGTTCTTCTCTTTATTTTTGATCTTCATAAACCTATTTTACGCCTCCACTAGCTTCGTTAGCCCAGTCATGTCGTTGGCAGGAAGATTACAGCCTGAAGATTAGCATTGGCAGCCGTTCGTGGCCTTGTATCTTCGATGGTGGAATTATCTTCATCTGCCGCCGTCCACTGCCGCGCAGATGCTGTACTAGCTACTGTACCCATGACTAAATGCTTTTCAGGAGTTGGAGTTCATTTTCTTTCTCGTTGCTCGCGGGTATATTCTTGTCCCTTGTTCACTTCACAACCGTGGAAGCCATTTTATAGGCAGTGACGTCATTTTATGACGTAAAATCAGGGCACCTTGGGGCTTCCGTATGTCAGAACAACCAATTTGTAAAGAGAATTCCACTATTAATCAGAACTGTCCAGTTTATTTCTAAATACAGTTTGCATAGCAAGGAAGTTTTTTCAGCGAAAACACCCCAAAGAAGCCTATTTCATTTTCAAAATGACCAGTCTGGCTGGCCAGTTCTGACAAATGGTAAGCGCCCCTCATTTCCCAGCCCTCGCTCGCAATCCACTACCTTTGATTCGTCACGCAATCTTACCATCGTTCAGAAGGAAAGATAGCATGACGATCCGAAAGAGGGGCTGAGCTGTGTGGGAGGCTAAACTTTATCCTGAGTCTCCGATGATGCATGATAGAGGCTAAGGAAAAGGTTTTAGGAGAACGGTGAAATTTTACTTATATTTTCTGAAAGATCATAGACAAGCACTTTTGTCCATGTAATTTCGAGAGTGTCTAATTGTCACGTGTTGCGTGTCGCGAGTGAACTGTCGCGGGTCAAGAAAATTGTCGCGGGTCCAAAAATGTAATGTTTATCGTAAAAATTTTAGTTTTACCTGATAACAAATAATCAGCTCATAACAAATTTCAAATTGTATTTGCTTAAGTGCAATTGCTAAAATTAGTTTAACCTGATAATATATAATCTTTCAACAAATTTCAAACTGTAATATAATTGTATAAATTTTGTAAATGTTCATTTTTTCATTCAACAGAATTACAAACTGGCAAACCGTTATCTTTGAAAACTTTCATTGTGACGTCAGTAAATGAACTGTCAGCTCTGATTCTATCCGGTGGTTTTAAATTGGTCCAATGTGGTGTCTTGTTAATGCATTGTTGTTTCGGACAAAACTAAAACATTGTTTCTGTAGCGAAATTCTGTTCATAAGGGAGATAAAGCCCTTTAACAGTAACGGTAACTTCATCTTCAGTTTGTATTTTTCTACAAGCCCGGCATCTTGGTGTTTGTCCTCTTTTCTTTTTCTTTTTTTCTAGAGTCCAGACTTGTTGGTTTTTACTTCGAGGGCCATTTGAAAGGAGGTCCTGTATTATTTCTCTTCTTGTCTTTTTAGCGGTCTTTTTATATACAAGGTTCTTTGGTATAAAAGACAATAGACAAGGCCTCGTTATCAGTTAGAAATAGCTGATGTAAGAGATTACTGTTTTCTGGAAGTCGACACATGTTAAGTAATGTCCATATGATATGTTTACATGATTCTTTTCCAGAATTCTTCATGAAATCTGAACAATCACAGGAGGGACCTTTTCCGATTTCTACGTTTATGATTAGAATTTTTTCTTAGGTTCACTATGATGCAGACTCTATAATAGGCTGTGGAGGAGTCTATTGATTTTATTTTGAGCTCTTCCTTCTCTCGTTTTGCCGTTTGCAGCCTATCGACAAAGGTTTTGCTTCGAATAGGTCGGTAACGCCCTTCTCGTGCTCCGGTAGACTCCGACGTTTGACTGACAGTAGCAGTGTGCCGATCATAGGGATTGGTGCTTCCTGCATGGTGCGTCTTGGTCTTGCGGAACTGATATATGATCTTCGTCACAGAGATCTTCTCTGATCAGGTCCTCTCCGAGCTCCCTAGCTCTATGGATCTGATCTCTTGTAGCTTTGTGTTGTTTTTTCAGAAGAGACGGGCCCTTTCCACACTTTTCAGTACCATTCACGAATGCTTTTTAAGCCGCTTCTTGTTCGATACTGTCCCGAGAATCGGTATATGCAGCATCCAGCAAGGATACTAGCATGGATAAGCTCGGCGTGGTTTATTTTGGGCGCACTTTCAAATGGTACGAAAGCACGAAAGATGTAACTTCGTCTTTTGTGCCACCACTCGATCCAGCTATGAAGGTATCAATGATTTTCTCTCCTCACTTTCTTCAACAAACTTAAACGATTGTGAAAAAAAAACTACACGAAAAGTTGATAGAGAAATCGACGAGGATTTCAGAACCAGGGAAGAAGTTCCAAGAGCGACACATTTGCTGCTGTGAATAAATGTGTATGCACAAGTAACTGTGGGACAATTTTCGCGACACGCGACAATTAGACACTCTGTGATGTGAAGTTAGGAAAGAATAATTAAAAAGATAGAAAAAAAATTTAATACGCAGCGTCTCACTGTTAAGTAAAAGAAAAAAAAGTAAAAGCGTTATGAAAGTCAGAAAAGTCAGAGACAAAAAAAAACTGCATTAAATGCAAACAATTTTGAGCGATTAATTTTCGGACAAATTCAGGACACTTTGTCGAAACATGGCTAGAGTAAATTGACGCCTACAAAACAGGAACTAGGAGGGGTGGAGGTAGAGGGAGCAGACTTGGGAGCGGCCATTTTTTGTCCTTTTTTAGTTTTACCACAGGAAATTCATTAACTGACTAAAAGATCGATCGGATGGTTTGTAAAACTGGGAATACAACATCTGCAGGACTGGTTAAATCGCTGAATCAAGTGGACGGGGACAGGGGGACGGGAGCCCGGGAGATAAGGGGGCGGGAGGTATACAGGAGGCGGGAGAGGAAAGGGCGGGAAGCGGAAGATAAATACAAAACGCTATTGTTTTGTAATTTATGAATACGTTACAATACTTTTGAAAACAAGAATTCAAAATGTTGTTTGACTTGTAATTAGCTTCTAAGCAATCGAGAAAGCAAAAACTCGCACTTGGGCTGAAAAACAGGCCTACCTCCAGTGAAAATGTAAACTATTTCACAGTGGCTACTGCATAGGTCATAAAGTGTCAAGCGTCATGAGTGCACATGCGTCGAGTAAGCTGTCAAAAGAGATGAGCAAGACGAGCAAGGCTGACTGCACGTTTTGGTTAGAAAAAATATCTCAGAAATGTCAGTCAAGACCATTTTATTGCAACTTACTGAGGAAACGTTCACTCTTTCAGACTGCCGAGGTGAACGTGATATGGAATCTGATGAAATAGACCTTCCCATGTTTTTTTTAAACTTTTAATATTCGCCATGTAACGGAAATCTGTCGACACTGCTGGAAAGAGCACCTTAAAATTGGTATAATAGCCATAGCTTCCCAAGGTCGGGAAACTTTACAGAAAGGTATGCCGGGCCTAGGGCTAGATAAATTATGCTCGAAAATCTGAGCAATATGCCTGGCTTTTAGCGTCACCCCTGAAAACATAGCATCATGTCGTTTCACTCATAACGCGTTGGCACGATCAACAGCCGCCATTTTGTCCTGAAACCTCACGCAGGCGCAATCACACCGACACCAGGATTTTCTGGTTCCGGTTTTCGATCTAGGTAATTCATATATTCCCTAATAGATGTATTTAGACTGAAAATTATATATACCATATATATAGACTCCTGTATACCCCAACTTAACACTGTTTACCCCTGTATAACCTTGTATACCCCTGAATACCCTTGTTTACCCCTGTAATATAATAATAATAACAATAATGATTTTATTCACAATAATTACATACAAGATTAGGAAAGCTAAAAAGAACATTTGAATATTTACATAGTTATTACATTCAATTATTTAAATTTCACAATAAAAAAGTGTTCGATAATAATAATAATAATAATAATAATAATAATAATAATAATAATAAAGATAAAAACCTTGAACAATGGGCGCCCGTGCCATGGTCTGTAACTGCTTTTGTAAATAGCAAAAGTGTTTAACAAAACACAAATTTCAAAATAAGAAAAAAATGTTCGATAAACCATGAAGCTATAGTTATATAATAAAAAATATATATATGTATAAAAATCATAAGACCTAGATTTTGACAAGGCATAATAACAATAATAATAATAATCGATAACAAACGCTAACATTAAAATCCTATATACAATTAATTCTCTAAAAAAAGTATTCGGTCAAAACACTATTTACAATTTCTTTCAATCAAAAAGAAGAGCACTTAGATTTGGTCAAACATAATGATAATAATGATAATGATAATAATAATAATAATAATAATAATAATAATAATAATAATAATGATAATTTTAGGAACTTGTATAGCGCTATTCACTTACAGAATGATAAGTGGCGCTTTATATTCATCAGTAATCGAAAACTATCCCGGCTGAAAAGAAGAAAATGTAAAATACGTGTACAACAGTAAATAAGTAATAATTAGAAAAATAAACAGATAAATACTTAGAATAAAATCACAATGAATAACCTATATACAAAAAAGGTAGGTCCTTTACTTACGCTTAAAAATGTCTAATTAATGAGTATTACCCAAATCAATTGGTAATCTTTTCCATAAACATGGTGCAGCCGGCATAAAAAGATCTTTCACCAAGCATAGGTGACATTTTTTCCCACGGCGCCTCAAACATCAAACTACCGTTAGATCGGAGATTGGAACAGGACCAATCTCGCCGCAGCATTCTGAACACGTTGCAACTTGGCTACCTGTATACTCTTGAGTGTTTACCCCTTTATACCCCAGTTTACAACTGTATACCCCTGTATACTCTTGTATACCCGTGTATACCCCCGTACCCCGTATACCTCTGTTTACCCATGTGTTTACCCATCCATTCGGACCCTCTCCGATACAATATAATTATTTAAGAGCCAAAAATACATTATATCAGGACCAAAATCACTTTATTTCAAGACTTACCCTTCGTACAGCAATATCCCATTGGAAATCAAATGATGCAAAAACCCGTGTGTAAGAACCTGGAGGGGTCTTCATGTCTTGGCTAAGCCAGACATGAAGCAGATTCTTTTTTGTGGGTTGCAGTTATATTATGATAAACATTTTAACCAAGGAGTTTGACTTTGAGATATCAAATTTTGCTTGCAAGTTTTGTAAGATTTATCATTTATACAGTTGTAAGTAAATACTGTAACTGTAAGGACCAAACCCATGTGTATTTATCTTTCTGGTAATCAACAACTATATCTCCTTCATGGAAATTAGGAACCTAATTAAGAACCTACTCAGCCTAAATTGCCAATAAGAACCTATTTTGCCAGACTTCAAAAACTGTCGATTCTTACAGTCACGCGGGTCTTTCAAGTACTGCTGACGTTTGTACCAGGTATAACATTACTGTGCGAAGAGACTGTCATAGCAATTTTCTTCAAGCAATTAATCACTTCTGTGTTGCAACTTTGCCATACCCTGTGTACAGGCTCCCTTTGCATGAGAATAAGTGCTGGGTTTTTAGAGGCATGTATATAAAAGAACAGCAACGCGACGTTTCATGCATCATGCAATGTAACAAAACCAATTTCAACGTAAAATAAAAATGGTATACCCCCACCAGCAGAATTTATTAAAACTACTCTCCTAAAACAGAACAAAACAAGACAAATTCAAAATTTGGCGCACGGACTGAGGTCACGTATTATACCGCTTGACGTTTCCACACAATAGCAAATATTCCGCACTTTACAAGTGAAGAGTGATCATCGCAGTAAATTTTCCAATTTAAGCAACTGGAAAGAAGAAGCCTGAAAAAATCAGGGCTTCAACGGGATTCGAACCCGTGACCTCCGCGATACCGGTGCGATGCTCTACCAACTGAGCTATGAAGCCACACATTGGGAGCGAGGTCAATTGTTGAGTTCATATTTTCCCGCACAGTGAAGTGATGTGAAGTATATATATGAAATAATTCATATTTGTACTGCGGTTGTAGATACAAGTGAAGAGTGATCATCGCAGTAAATTTTCCAATTTAAGCAACTGGAAAGAAGAAGCCTGAAAAAATCAGGGCTTCACGGGTTCGAATCCCGTTGAAGCCCTGATTTTTTCAGGCTTCTTCTTTCCAGTTGCTTAAATTGGAAAATTTACTGCGATGATCACTCTTCACTTGTATCTACAACCGCAGTACAAATATGAATTATTTCATATATATACTTCACATCACTTCACTGTGCGGGAAAATATGAACTCAACAATTGACCTCGCTCCCAATGTGTGGCTTCATAGCTCAGTTGGTAGAGCATCGCACCGGTATCGCGGAGGTCACGGGTTCGAATCCCGTTGAAGCCCTGATTTTTTCAGGCTTCTTCTTTCCAGTTGCTTAAATTGGAAAATTTACTGCGATGATCACTCTTCACTTGTATCTACAACCGCAGTACAAATATGAATTATTTCATATATATACTTCACATCACTTCACTGTGCGGGAAAATATGAACTCAACAATTGACCTCGCTCCCAATGTGTGGCTTCATAGCTCAGTTGGTAGAGCATCGCACCGGTATCGCGGAGGTCACGGGTTCGAATCCCGTTGAAGCCCTGATTTTTTCAGGCTTCTTCTTTCCAGTTGCTTAAATTGGAAAATTTACTGCGATGATCACTCTTCACTTGTATCTACAACCGCAGTACAAATATGAATTATTTCATATATATACTTCACATCACTTCACTGTGCGGGAAAATATGAACTCAACAATTGACCTCGCTCCCAATGTGTGGCTTCATAGCTCAGTTGGTAGAGCATCGCACCGGTATCGCGGAGGTCACGGGTTCGAATCCCGTTGAAGCCCTGATTTTTTCAGGCTTCTTCTTTCCAGTTGCTTAAATTGGAAAATTTACTGCGATGATCACTCTTCACTTGTATCTACAACCGCAGTACAAATATGAATTATTTCATATATATACTTCACATTCCGCACTTTGTTGTAACGATATTGCGTGACAACAGTCCAACTTTCTAGATGTACGAACATTGCATTGTCTGAGTATTCTTTCTCGAATACTCTAGATTAGACAAGCAAAACATGTCCTTTTCTAGGAATGGTGTTAGAATCTGGAATAACTTATCTAATGAAATTCGTCAAATGCCTAAAGTGAAATTTAAACGCAGCATTCACAATATGCTCCTTCAGAAACTCTCGGAGGCAAATGAGTATATTGATCGACTGGATTTGGAATATGCCTTGAAGTCTGAACTCATTACATTTACATCATCCTTCCAGCTTCTCATGTAATCTGTCTACTAATTCTCCTATGAATCTCTGTCTTTCTCCCATGTTATACTGGTCAACATTCAATTATTATTATCATTATTTTATTTTCTTCCTTTTTATATCAGTAAACTTTGTTTTCTTGGTTTTCTTGGTTTCTTAGTTTCATTATCTGATTCCTACTTTACACTTAGTTCTGTAAGTTTATTTTAATGTATTGTAAGTCTACTTAGTATTGTAATTGTAATTCTACTTAGTATTAGTATTGTTGTATTTTACTTGGTATTGTAATTCTACTTTAAGTATCGTAATTCTATGCGTCAAGCCACTGCTCGCCTCGAATAGCTGTAGCTAACTGCGAGCAGTGGTACATTATATTTTGTATGTTTCAGTTTTATTCTTAATAAACTTGAACTCGAACTTGAACTTGAACTCATAAGAACATTGTGCAACCTTCTGTTTTACCTTGATTATTTATAGGTCTGACGATCTTCATATATTTAGAGAATATTTATCATTTAGAAATGTAATGTAGGGTTTCGATTGTATATAAGAGAGCAGAGTTGAGTGTTGCCAACCAGTAGGATGCTGTAACAGGAACCAGTTAAAGGTCTGGATTAAACGAGTGCGTTGTTTTACTTTGCTTATAGTTATACTGTTGATCGGCTGTCTTGTTTGACGGATCAGCGAGTATCTCGTTTCTGTAACGTACTGTGGATTACAGAAAAGTAACGTTACTTGGTGACAGAACGTTACTCTTTGTGTTTTGTTATATGTTACAGTCAGGAAATATCGATTACAAATTTATCCGAACGTTTATCGGGGATTGTTAACGGCTGATTGGAATTGCTGTCACAGAAGCCAGAAACCAAATTATCACTCTGTACAACAAAGCAAACGTAACAACGAAATGGACTTATCCGCAGAACTCCTATGACCCCGACCTAATGCCGGGTGACCAAAAAGGATTGCTTCAGAAAGGTCAGAAAGTAGCGCCAGTTTTTTGCAACCAGTTACAAAGTATAGAAAAGGCAAAACCAAGGCAAAAGAAAATTACTTAGGCATTAAAGGCTGACGACAGAGTCGGAGTTGGAGATGTAATAAGAAGAGCATAGCGATACGATCGAATGAAAATCAAACCGACCACGTTTGAAGCAGAATGCCGTTCCGTTTATGACTCCTTCGCTTGTCGGAATTCCAAGCAGAAGCGGGCCCGGAAACGAGCATTGCTTTCGGCTTATTCTTCTGCTTCTGTTTCTGACTCCGTCAGTCTAGTTTTTACTTGATCATAATCAACGGAGTCGTAAGCGGAATCAGAAGAAAATGGAAATGTTCTGATTCTTCCAATTTCGATTCCAAGGATTCTTTTGACTCAAACTACGACTTCGACTCCGATTCCGTCGATAGTGAAAGCCAACCTAAAACTGAATACTGCTGCATTCCGGCATGTAAACTTGGTTGCTGATAATCGACATATTCAATGTGAATATATGAAAAAAACGGCAACAACATAATCTCCCTAATAACAATAACTTATTACCAAGAAAAAAAAAAAGAAAAGAAAAGTGAGGTTTCATCAACAATTGTTCTCTATATTGTTTCAATGAAATCTCCTGAGCAGCGGAACCAGCTGAAAAGTCAAGTCCTCTTTTTCTCTCCCAAATAAAGACCCCGTAATGATCACTTAATTTCGACATGTAAATAAACCAGAGACTAAGCAACAGCATCCTCAGACTTGAAGAAAGGCCACACTTGGCACCACTCTCTCCTACACTTGGGACACTCATGCTTCTATGTAAAAAATCCAATCAACTTTACAGTACGAAATGACCTACATATGGATGCATTAGAAAATCTTTGCATGGAAATCCATAAGCCAAACTCAAAATCTTTTGTGATTGTTACTTGGTACAGACCACCTGACTCTCCTAATGGCATTTTTCCACCTTTTAAATCCCTAATTGGGAAATTGGATAGTGAAAATGTAGAATTTTTGTACTGGGAGACATGAACTGTGACATGATCACTACTAGATATGACAATGACACATCCAAATTAAGGAGTATTGCTGATGTCTACGGACTCGAGCAGCTAATCTCTTAACCGACGAGGATAACACCCTCCTCATCAACTCTAGTTGATTTAATCTATACCAACTGCTCGGATAAGATTGCTTGTTCGGGAGTTTGTCATATCGGGATAAGTGATCATAGCATGGTGTATGTATATAGAAAACGTGCCCCGAATGGGATGTCTAATGGGCAAAATTCTATCACATATAGAAATTTCCGAAATTTCGATCGCCAAAATTTTCGTTATGATATTCTATCTCAATGTTGGGATAATGTATACGAGGCTTCCAACCCAAACGAGATGTGGAAATGTACATTTCTGGCTATCGCTGACAAACATGCCCCACGAACGATGCGCGTTCGTTCACCGAGTTCTCCGTGGATTACCTCTGAATTGAAAGACCTTATGCATAATAGAGACATATTAAAAACGAAAGCTAACGATTGGGCATTATTTAAGAAACAAAGAAATATAGTCAATAAGGAAATACGCTCAGTTAAGCAAGTTTATCACCAAAGTAGTTTTAATAAACACACAAGCGACTCCCGAAAGACCTGGCAGACTATAAACGAGCTAGCTTCTCGAAAATCTGGGAAATCGTCAGTGGCGTCACTAAAAGTGAACGGATTAACGATAACTAATCCGTTGGAGCTATCAAACGAATTCAATAACCACTTTGCTAATATTGGTCCAAAACTTGTCAGTGAGATAAATTGTGATAGTGGTAGCTATCAAAGATTATTATTAACTTTTTTGCAGCTTTTTTTTCGTATCGTATCCTTCCGTTTGACATTGTAATTGTATGTAATTCTAATTGTAATTGTATCCGTCGTCATGTTCTTATCTTCTTTTTCGATTTCATTTTGTAAAACAATAACTGAGGAGACCTAATTAATATAAGCTTCATAGTTTCCTTTAGGTCTCTTCCCCATTGTTAAATCTATTCTTTCTATATTTTTATTATTTTTCATTATATTTGTGGCATGGCAAAATAAATAAATAAAATAAAATAAAGATATCTTACCGTTACAGATAAACGGTTTACGCTCCAACCCACCAATCCAAATAAAGTATTTTCACTTTTAAATACACTACACAAGTCAAAGGCAACGGGCGTTGACAAAATATCTGCTAGGTTTGTCAGGGAATGTGCTGACCTTATTTGTGTGCCGATATGTGATATTTTCAATCAATCTATTAGCCAAGGGACGTTCCCAGATGACCGGAAATATGCAAGGGTTACCCCTCTTTATAAACAGGGTGACCGCGGTAATATTAACAATTACCGTCCAATATCGGTGATTTCGGTAGTGGCGAAGGTGTTTGAAAGGACAGTTTATGAAAAATTATATGCCTATTTGGAAGAGCACGATATTCTATGTCAAAATCAATCAGGGCTTCGTGCTAATCATTCAACCGTAACAGCTTTGTCGGAAGCGACAGATTCTTGGGCATATAATATTGATAACGGAAAAATCAATGGAGTCATTTTTCTAGATTTGAAAAAAGCTTTCGACACTGTCGATCATCAGATCCTTCCATCGAAACTAAACTATTATGGTATACATGGTAAATCTTTCAAATTGTTTCAGTCATATTTAGAAAACCGCACTATAAAATGCTGTGTGAACGGGTCGCTACACAATAGCTGCTCATTGACATGCGGCGTCCCTCAAGGAACCATCCTCGGTCCATTATTGTTCTTATTATATATCAACGATCTTCCAAATTGCTTATCAAATTGTAAACAGAGAATGTACGCTGACGACACGCACCTCACATATGCGGGCAGCAATCTTGAGAATGTTTAGTTTTGTCTAAGTGAAGACCTAGCAAACGCTTTCAACTGGCCACAAGCGAACAAACTCACATTGAACATGACCAAAACCGAATTTATGCTAATAGGGTCGAGGCAGAGACTGAATACTCTCACAGCTTCACCAACAATTAGAATGAACAATACTCAAGTGAGCAAAGTTACAGTTACAAAATCGCTTAGTGTAATTATAGACAATAAACTGAAAAAGATCGCCTCTGGTATCGGGGTCCTAAAGCGAATTAGGCACCTGATCCCAGCATCAACCTTACATCTCATTTACCAAGCTTTAGTAAAACCTCACTTTGATTACTAAGACATTGTTTGGGGTAACTGTGGGAAAACGCAACGAGAAAAACCGCAGAAATTGCAGAATAGAGCAGCCCGTGTGTTAACATTCTCTAACAGTGATGCTGATGCAACTGCGCTAGTCGAGAATTTAAGTTAAAAAAATCTTGCAAGCCAGCACAAAATTCATAAAGACGCCACACTTGCAACCACACCTCTCTCTGCCACACTTGCAACCACACCTCTCTCTGCCACACTTGCAACCGCACCTCTCTCTGCCACACTTGCAACCACACCTCTCTCTGCCACACTTGCAACGGTGTGTTTGTACAACAGAGGGATAATTTGGGGACGTTTTGTCAAATGCGTAGTTTTTTTCGGGTTAGCGTAGCTGCGAAGTTGTTTTGAGTATTAGTAGAAATAAATATTGATAAGTAAGTATTACTGCTTCAGTAGTTGTTGTATTTGGGGTTATTGTGTTCATCGTTCTTTTTTACCCTGTTTTTTTATCTTTTAGGTATCTGAGATTTTTTCTTTTGATAAAAAAGTGCTCTCTTTACACGTTATTAGAGTGTGTGTAATTCTTTGGGCGTAGCTTGGTGAAGGAACTCAATGTGTTTTTGTAGAGTGATCAACGTCTTGAATGGAATAAGTTGCTTGTATCTCCATTGGAACGCACGGTTGCTGGCCTTGATCGATAAGTATCAGTTGTCAGAAATTTAAAATCAGTCACGAATTATTCTTTAATGCACATATCCGTGTCATTCCTGTATCTCCTTTAACTGATTTTTCAATCTTAAAGTATAAAATAGACGTTTTAGTAGTGATGATTATATTTATTACGCAACAACCGGTTACTTATTTAAAGACAGTTCTATAAAGAAGAAATGCACTTTTACTGCGAAAGTAGTTATTGTAGCGGCAAACGAACATCGAGGCTGAATAAATTGCCAAGAAATCATGGCCAAAGGAATACTAATAGGGGATAAATTACGGAGGTTTATTTCTCTAAACTTGTAAATTGCAAATTAATTGAAATAAAGGAAAAGTATAAACAATTATAATCTATTAGAGTACGTGGCGACTAACGAGGCAAACGAACTTAAAGCAATGAAAATAATGACCAAAAAGGAACTAAGTGTCACACTTGCAACCACACCTCTCTCTGTGCCATACATTGAACGAAGATACCGAAATAAAGACAAAAGAGTTTGCCCAAAAATGAGATAGAGGAAAATTGTGATTAGAAATAACCGCTTGATGATACAAGGGCGGTGACTACATAATACACACAAAAAGCATAAGTTCATAACAAAAGAAATGCTATTTTGCATAAATGGGGCAAGCTACAAAAGTGAAAACAAACAAATAAAACTTACGTCTCGGTCCCTATACGCCGGTGGCTTGAAACCAAACAACTAATGAAATCAACTTGGGATAAACGATGCGAACAGTGAACAGTGAATAGTGAAAGGGCGTACGATAAAAAATCAGAAACTAAAAACTAAAAATCATCGGGAGAGAAAAACTATCTGAGGGAATCAAATGGCACAATGGCCAACTGTAAAGGCTGGTTCTCACTAGCGCACAAGCATAAGCACAAGCATAAGCATAACATAAGCATAAGCAAGTGAGAACACCCGCGACATAAGCATAAGCATAAACAGAAGAACGAACCCACTTATTTGTCTTATGCTGTTCTCACTTGCGCATAAGCATAAGCATAAGCACAAGAAAAACGAACACGTTTGTTTTTCTTGTGCTTATGCTTATGCTTATGCGCAAGTGAGAACAGCATAAGACAAATAAGTGGGTTCGTTCTTCTGTTTATGCTTATGCTTATGTCGCGGGTGTTCTCACTTGCTTATGCTTATGTTATGCTTATGCTTGTGCTTATGCTTGTGCGCTAGTGAGAACCAGCCTTAACACAAATGTAACGCAAATTTAAAGTCACGCATTTACGGTTACGATCAGGTTATATTCATCATCGAATGATATTTGAAAACGATCACAATTAAACGATACAAATGATTATGAAACTAATATCGCTATTGCTTTTTTGTATAAAAAATTCTCAATAACAGATTATTATTATTATTATTGTTATTACTTTGGAAAAGCTAACTAATAAAATCCCTGGTTATTTCACGTCTGACAAGTGTTCTCAAGATCTTGGGTTGGCAAGGGTTCTAAACAAAGGTAAATCCTCAACAAGATCAATATGAGAAGCTGGGAGCTATTGCTCCAAGGACTTCACAGGACACGACGTCGCTTGGTTCGTTCTTGCAAATCGCTTCCATGCCAGGGCATGAAATTGATCAGTCTTCCAAAATTCTTGAAATATGGGAAACAAAGGCTTCTGATGTTTCCTTCTTATGAAATCAAATCGCCATAACCAGTGACTGACGTAAAGCAACTGTCCTCTGATCTTACAAGGACTACACAAAACACAAAAGTGAACTATTTGAGTAGATTTAGATAATTTGAGATATAAAAACATCCCCTGATAAATGCATTCGGAAGTAACTATATCCAGGGGAGTAGTTCTGTTTTTTGTTGATGTTGTTTTTTGTCAATTTTTCTACATTATGTTGCAGGATCATAAAAATAACTATGGAGAATAGTTTCACAGCATTTGTATGTAGGGAAAATAGCACGAGTTTTGTTTCCCCGAGTTTCATTAACTTCTAACTCATAACTCAAATTACGGTATGTTTATCTAAAAATTTTATTAACATGAAATAAGTTGTGTATCAGTAAAACTGATGCAACTTTAAAAAGAATAGACCTTGTCATTGTTTCCGACGCCATCTTGATGGGTAGACAAACGCTTCCGAAATAAACAGTGTTTATTTGGGAACTCCGATGTCAAGTGGCGCGTTTCACTTTTGAAATCGACCCTTTGAGTACAATATGTCGTTGTTTTGTAGGCTCGTGGCTTTTACTATCAATTGTGGACAAGGCCTTTTTTTCAACCGGACCGTTGGTTTCAGTTTTGGGTTCAAAACTTCTGGTCACGTGTGTAACGTTGTCGGAAAATGCTGGGCGTATAAACGATGAGGACGACGAAGTAAAACTCAACATACTAACACACTTTAATAAAAATTGAACACGCCTTCAACGGCTTACACGCTTATATCTGTTTTAACACACTTCATGTACAACACATGAAATACTGTCACATTCACTTCATGCACAACACATGAAATATCGTCACATCCCCTTGGCAACAAAAAAAATACTAGTAAATAAATAATACGAAATGAGTAAATGAAATAAAAGAAACCGACTACATATAAGTCAACCCTAAAAAGAGTTGAAAGTCCTAATCAATGTTCTTAACTCCTTTCACTGTTCAAGAATCATATTTGATTGGTTTCCTAACCACTCTGCCACTTCTAGTGGTGGTAACAGAGACTGCTGGCCCACTGGTAGAAACTCCAGAAGCAGGGACTGAAACTACACCACCAGATCTAGTTGTTCGAACACTGGCCGTCTCTGGCTGTACGACTGAAGAACTGTTCGGTAGATCTGAAGTGGGCTTCCTGTTTGATGCCTGGAGGGCGGGCTCCCTGGTTGGTGCACCGGAAACAAAAACATCGCTAGTGGCTACTCCCTCAGGCTGTTGTTGCTGTGACATGAGGACGACGAAGTAAAACTCAACACACTTTAATAAAAAACTGAACACGCCTTCAACGGCTTACACGCTTATATCTCTGTTTTAACACACTTCATGTACAACACATGAAATATCGTCACAACGTGATAACGGCAACCTTGTTCCCAGGGCCCTTTCCCTGGTTTGGGGGCGGGTCGGGAAAGACGGGAAAAGACCCTGGCATCGGCTGGTCACGTGTCCATCTTACACCCTGAAATTCTGGGTGTAATAAATTAGCGAGTTAGCATAATCAAAAGTGCCAAAGTCACGATGGCGGAGAATTTGGCTGCGCTATTCGACTTGGATCTACTTTTAATCGTTTAACTTTCAGCCGTTTTGTTTAAAGCCACTTCAAGTAAAATGTTTTGAATATTTACTAATAGGCAAAGATACTGTTGCCATTCTAACGACTAGCTTTATGGAATTTTAAGGTTACTGCAAACGTTCCAGGGCTAGTTTTGGCCAAAAAAATTATTTTTCGCCGAAAGAAAGGTCATTATTAAAGCTAACATATTCCGAAAAAATGAAAGTAAAATCTCAAATCGCGCGCGAGTTATTGAGAAAAAGAGATTTTTCAATAAAGTTAATAAACCGTCAAGGTGTCATAATCCCAAGAAGGCGTGAATTCCCCTGCGAGTTTTTCGCGGCAACGGTCCTATTTCAACTAATTAGCATTTTTTTTTTACACTCGAGTGTTCTTGTTCTTGTGGCGATCGAAATCATTTTCGTCGACATGAAACGTTCTAGGAAAGAGAAAAGTCCTTGAGTTAAAACTAAAGCAAAAAGGGGACCCAAAAAGAAGAAAAGTGGCGAATTTGGGGATGAAAAGAAGAAAATTATCGCAGACACTGATAAGGGCTCGTAGTTTGATCCGCCTTCACAGATCGGCGAAGAGAAATCTGGCGATGAACAGTGTAGTACTTCATCCGAAAGTGTAGTGAGAATCAGTAGAAAAAAAATAATGGCAACGAACTTGCCAGAAAAAAGAAAAGTTATGAGAGAGCCACTTCCAAGAACAAGCCAGGATTATTCTTCGTCGTCGGATTTGTTTTTGTTTTCCCCATTTGATGACTATCCTGCCCTAGTAAGCGTGCGTGCAGAAAACGTGACCAAAACTAAAACTTTCCCGCGAAGCTCTTGTGAACGCCGGAGGTTCCGTTATTTCATTGGCTGGCGGCTTTTCATGTTGACATATCTCTCCGATAAGGCGTGCCATGTTTACAAATCTTTGGAGGGCGAAAACTCGCATTCGTTTTTCGGAGGAGTCCTTCCTCTTTCAACGAATTTATAGGGTATGTAGAATTGACGGATTTTCGTGAAATTTGGCCAGAACTTGCACTGATGACTAAGGAACAAAAGTGTGTCGGCGAATTCTTTTATTTTAAATATTTTTCTCGTGGCGACCTCTGACGCATTGCGTTTTGGGAATTGTTTGATGCTGGAACTTGACAGTTCCATAAAAAGATAACCAATGAAAATACAGGAAAATGCTGACACACTTTGAGAGATTGATGCTTTGTGATTAACACTGCACAGTTATTTTGCATCAACGATCGCATTTGATACCCGATAAATTCGACGGAAGGTCAATAAGTCATTTTGACGTTTACCGGCTTCTGTCTCCTTATGAAAGGAGTAGCCAAACAGAACATTATTTTTTTCGAATTCTATATTTCATAACCTTTCTATTGATATATAGTTTGTGTGGGTTTCCTTGAAAACAGCGCGAGTACGATTTTTTTTCTGGAGGACACCCGCGAAGGTTTGCAGTAACCTTAAGTAGAGTTGAGCCGTTAGACCGCGCTGCGGCAAACTTTTAGAGGTCGTCGTAGGTCTAAGTGATTTCCGCTGTTATCTGCATATCGCTTCGTTGAGTTTGTCATCTCTAATTTTCCGTGTGTAAATGCATTGTTTAGGCTCATTTCTGTCGCAAGATATGCTTTTTAAGTTTCCAAGTATTTGTTTTTGAGGGAAAAATATGACGCTTTAGTGAGTATATCGTGAACATTTTGCTTACTTGCATTCTATGTTGTAACGGCGGGCCCGACCGTAATTAGAACTGTTTGCAAGTACAGTACGGGGTAGTTTCTTGTCACGGATATCATATTTGCCCTCCTGTAGCTTTACTTTGAGAAAGACGCTTAACTAGAGAAATTTTTATGCTTCTTTCAGGTATCTGATCGAGCTTATGTTTCTCGAGCCCGAAGTATAGGTTTATTCCTCCTTTGATCGTTCTGGCGCCACAGGTTTCAAATGTATACTCGCAAGTCTGTTTACTGTTTTGCGTCTTGTATATGCCATTGTTCGGCCTACTTCAAAAGATTTACCATAGCACGGCCTAACGCCTCAACTCTTCTTAAAATTAATACTCCTTAGAACACAGCATGAACTGCCCTTCATAAACACGAGTGAAGCGAAAAAAGGTCGAGTGACCGAACAGAAAACGGCAAATGTATAAATGTCACGAACCGTAGAGGTCGTGTACGCTAGTTAACCCCATTTTACACAATATTATTGTCCGCCTTGACAGGCACGAAATCCGGTAGAAGCTGAAACAGCAGAGATTTGCCAAAGCCATTGAGATGACTTTAAACAAAACGGCGGAAAGTTACAACGATTAAAAGCAGATCCAAGTCAAATAGCGCAGACAGTTTCTCCGCAATCGTGATTTTGGCACTTTTGATTATGCTAACTCGTTAATTTATTACACCCAGGATTTCAGAGTGTAAGATGGACACGTGATCAGCTGATGCCAGGGTCTTTTTCCGACCCGCCCCCAAGCCGGGGAAAAGGCCCTGGGAACGAGGTTGTGATGCCATTTTAATTGTTCTCGACAGCGGCAGCTAAAGAAAACCACGAGTTGAAGAGATGTTGTTCCTTCTTCTGGACTTCGACAAAGACGTGAAAAAGATGAAGTAGCTAGTCCACTTTTATTAGGGACCGTAAGAGCAACAAATGGGACCTCTCACGCGGAAACGTACACCAACGGTTTTGAGTTAAACGGCTAAAAGCCGGTGAGGGTAAAAAGGAGGATTGCGAAATGGCATAATTTACGCGGAATATGATGTCTGCGGAATGACGTCATGACAAACTATCAATCCACCCTCGTTCCTAACCTTACCGATTTCTTTTCTCAAGATAGCGTTCTCAAAAGCAACAACACTGCCAAATTATCCAAAGTGCAAGTGTTTAGACTGCTATTTGGATTTGTTAGTTTGTGCCTTTGTTTGCCCGTCGCTTTTCGTGACACTTACATGACATATTGTTATATCATGTCACGTGATTAGTTCGCACATGGTCGTTCGCTAGGACACGGTACAGATTGTAAGTGTGTAGTTCTTTGCCATCCTTTTGCTGGTCTTTAGTTTCTCTTAGCCTTTTTCTTATAGCAGCCTTTGTTTGCCTTTTATTGTAGTTTTCATCGTTGAACAAGTTCATTTAGTTTGCATATTCGTATGGAGAGATATGGAGCGAATAAAGCGAGCATTTACGTAGTCAAACGAGTCGAATACCTGTGTAAAGCCCAGTAACAGTAAACGCCATAGACGCCACCACAGCAAGCAAACGGAAATACGACTACAAAAGCATTCCCGATCGTGTGAAAAGGTGAAAAGGTTCCACTCGTACGAGATCGGTATCCTGACTATCCGATGTTGACGGAAGGTTGATGAAAAACCTCGAGTTCTGTTTGTGGTTTTTGCATTTTAGACCATTTTTCAATGGAAATATCAATTCAACCTCTATGTCCACGAAGGATGGAAGAGAAAACCGCGAACGTCATGCACTCTTTCTTAAAAACCCTTCCATCCTAATATATCCATGATTTAGATTATAATTATTAGTAATCCTCCTTGGTGAATGCCCCACAAACTTCCAGGTAGGTTTGGAGAATTTGATATAACATTGATTCAATATGTCCTTGAGTTGGCAACTTTCTCAATTCTCATCGTCTGTTAGATTGACTCTACATCAATGTAATTTGTAAGGAGAAGTCAATGTGATTGTGATCATATTATGGGTGTAGGTACGGCATCTATGTATGGTTTGCTTGGATCAGCACTTGCAAACCCTCGGAATTCTTGGTAGGGGTGTGCCGCCCGGTTCTCCAAATCCTGACTCTATTTTAGACCAAACCATGCCATTTTCCGCATCCGTTTTCAGACCTTGTCTTTAAAACCTATACCCGTTTTCAGACCCAACGTTGCGGTTACAAATTTCCCCACAAGCTGTGTTGTAACGTAATGAAGCTTGGCACCAGTGCTGAAGTCAAGAATTGGTAAAATTTATGTAGATGATTTTTTCTTCGTTATTCATTTAGAGTTGTATGCTCCCGTGGTTCGTTTGAAAACCATACCCGATCTCAGACCAAAATGGGCCAAATCTATACCCGTTTTCAGACCAAAACGACTCAAATCATACCCGGCACATATCTATATAGTTTATATAGGGGTGTACTGTGCGGGGTATGGCCATGGAACCCTTACCTTGACCTTTTGGTGCGATATTAAATATACTCTTTTCCAGTTCCCGTTTTCTCGCCTCGAGAGTGCCATTCATATGAGTTTATTTTCATTAGATTCAATATAGTTTTGCAGGACAGTTTTTTTCTCATGCTTGTAATTGGGCAGTGTAATAGGACAATTAATTCCTTGTGTTTGCTGTTATGTATACACCATCAAGTTCATTCTCTTGGGCAGTTCTGCTAAAATAAAAGTCAACTATTATGTTTTTATTACTAAAGAAGCTAAGTTTAATCAATGGTTGTTTTGTTTCTTAAATTAAGTCATAGTTGTTGATTGATTGGCAGCAGGACTTTGTGTCATCCAATTCTGTTTGTAATCATACTCGTGATTTAACAAATTGTTAATCACTTGTATGATTACAGACCAAATTGGACTCCACTAAGTTCTGTTACCAATTATAATTATAGAAACGTAAAGAAAACACATGGCAATGATTTTGAAAATTAGTGCTGCAGTGTTACAATCACCTCGTGCAGGGTTATCATAGCAAGATATGACATAATTCTTGACCATTCAGAGTGTATGCATCTCCGCATCACCTGAACAACTACACTAAATTTGTATATTCAGTTGATCATACGGTCTTGCATTTACAAATTATCATTATTATAACAGTGTACTACAATTTGTTTATATAATTAAACAGACGCAGAGTCCATCAGATTACTGGGGTATAGGTTTGATAATGGTTTCCTCAAAAATGATGAAATCTGTGACATATTCAGTGGCCAAGAATATCGTAAACTCATGCAACCTGGTGGCTTCCTCAGCAAAGACAATCCTCTGAACATCTCTTTCTCCTTTAATACGGATGGTGTTGCACCCTTCAAGTCTTCAAATAAGCAGAATTTCTGGCCAATTTTTCTGGTCATTAATGAACTGCCTCCAAGACTGAGGTAATTTTTGATGTTATTATTTTTTTAATGTTTGTTAAGATAAATACACTATTAATTTGCAATATACAGTATACAGTCAACTCTCTCTTAGCTGGACACCATTAGGAATGTCCCCAGTTGTCCGTCTAGAGATGTGTCCGGCTTATATAGAGTAGAAGGTGATACCACTAGTTGTGTGATAATGTGCATAATGAGGAAGTATTTATTTCAAGTCTGTTTAAAGACCTTTCCTTCAGTAAGAAAAATCCACAACCTAAAACAAAAGTAATATTAGAAAATTGGCTTGTTTGTCCTCTAGGCTTATACTAACTCTTTTTAATTTATTTATGTAGCAAGTAAATTATGGATAAATAACACATCAGGAGTAAGCTTATTTTTTCATTTTTTTTTTTCAGAAGTAAGATTTAATGTATCAACCATGTAACTACTCAAAGCAAGCTAAGTGAGGCAGATTAAATAGATGCTATAATTATAAAGCATACATGTAGCATATAGCAGACTGTTTTAACAACTAATCCAAACTTGCCGTTAATTTCATGTACTTTTTTCTCACAGGTGTTCTAGAAAATATATATTCCTTGCTGGTATTTGGTGTTCAAAGAAAAAACCAAATATGCAGACATTCTGCAGGCCCATTATTGAAAGGATTAATGACTTGTATCATAATGGTAAGGCCCGTTTCAAACGCCGTGCTAAAGTCGTGCCGAACTAAATTCGTCATTTAAGTTCGACTTTAGCACGGCTGTAGCACGGCGTTTGAAACCATTTAAGAATTAAGTTCGACTCTGCCGTGTAGCACGGCAAGCTCTGTCGTGCTACCCGACTTTGGCACGGCATGGTTTCAAACGGCGTGCTATTACCGTGCCGAACTGAATTCATAAATTATAAATACATTTTAAAAGTCAGCAAAACCGGTTTCTTATGGTTTGACGCATGTTTACAGCAACAGCTTTTAACTCGACTTAATTAAGCTCGACGTTTGAAACCAAGTCGTGCCAATGTCGTGCTACAGTCGAGCCAAATTGAATTTAGTTCAGCACGACTTTAGCACGGCGTTTGAAACCGGCCTAAGTATTTTTGTATCTTGTCAAAGTGTCTGGTTGAAAACCATACCATATCGAGAAGACTTTACACCACTGTAAGTGAAACAATATGTTACTTACATGGCAAATTATTAGGTTTAAATGTTTATACTGTAATGGAATAATTGTCACTTTTTTGCTTATCAGGCCTCACAGTTACTACACCTTCTGGAGATCAGATTATTAGAGCAACTCTTCTGCTGTCATCTGCAGATCTTCCTGCAAAAGCTCTTATGACAAACATGAAACAATACAATGGAGAACAAGGTTGCTCAGTGTGTGAAGATACAGGAAAAACAGTTGGCGTTGGTGGATTACACCAAGTTTGGCCTTACACCACTAAATAAATATGGTTCTCCGAACACACAGGGCTGTGGTTGTATCCATCCGCAAAGTTATTCAGACAGGAAAACCGGTGTGTTAATTGTATGATAAAGGTTATTCATGTACGTTGATTCTGTATGATTATATGGTTCTATACTAACATATTTAATACACAATTTTAATTGTGTATTAAAATTAGCCAATTTATGATCTTTATAATCACTTTCTCATTATGTCTTCATTATTGCAGGTTAATGGAATTAAAGGTGCTTCTGTGTTCTTGCTGTTCAAACCTTTTGACCTAGTGAAAGGATTTGTGATTGATTGGATGCATTCAGTTTGCCTTGGAGTTACCAAGTCATTATTAAATTTGTGGTTGAATACAGAAAATAGAGGAAAAGAATTCTTCCTTGGTTCAAAGGTACAAATAAATTTCATAATGCCTTAACTACGCATACTAGACCTGTAAGTCTATGCAACCATAAAAATTATACAACTGCCCTTAAACAGGGACTGTATCCATTTGACACAGTATGAGCATATCTGTTGTGTTTGAAAACATTCCCAAACCAGTTTTATTTTATTTAAAATTCTTTGTTTTAAATTTGCTTTACAGGAAATGCAACAAGACACAATACAGTCAAGTCTCTCTAAGACACACCATTAGGACCAACCCCAGCTGTCCGTCTAATGGAAATGTCTGTCTTATAGAGGTGTCCGTTAAGAGAGAGTTGACTGTATTATGATTTTGTATTCAGAAGTCTTGAGAAGCCACATTAAGTCGGTTTTAAAGTTTGTGATTGGAAACCAAACATATTAGAAAACTGCTGTGACAGGGTGTCTTTGTGGCATTGAACTAAAGATGATTCCTTCGTTGGCAAGGTTTTAGCACCCTTTACTCCATGATTTTAAATTGATCAGTGTTTTAACTTTTCTAACTTGTGGTTACCACTAGTAACTTTAGAGTTGAGTTGGCTTTAAGTTTTAACCAGATCAAACATATTTTTGTTTTAGATTTCTCTTTTAAATAAAAGGTTTAGGGAGGCAGCGTGGCTGAGTGGTTAGAGCGCTGGATTTGAAATCCGTAAGTCGCAGGTTCAAATCCCGTTCTGACTGCTAGCTGATGTTGTTCTCGGTAGCCCCGAGTTCAACTTCTCATCTACGCTTGTAAATAGCTAACTGGTCTGCCTCCTGCCAGCTGGGATTCTTAACCTAGTTATGTTTATTTATTTGTTTACATTGGTCCTGAAAAGCCCCGATGGGGAGTGGCCAATTACGTATACATACACACATACATACATACATACAAGGTTACTCTCAATCAAAGTTCCTGACATTACTCGTTGTCCACGAAGTCTTGGTACATTGGCTTATTATTTATATTCATTATTTTAAATTTAGTTTAAGCTTGTCTTGTCTTTCTTCCTTTTTTGAATGTCTCACACATGATGGTATAGGTTAGATCTTTTCCTGAATACCCATAAATAAAAATATTTTTTATTATTCACAGCTACAGAATACCGTAATTGGCTTCTCCATTACTCTGCAACTGTGTTGAAAGGTGTCCTCCCAAACCAGTACTTCATCCATTATACTATGTTGGTAACAGCCATAAGTATTCTTGTGAGTGACCAGATAAGCCTGGAAAAGCTGCAGCAAGCTGACAAGCTCTTGGATAATTTCTGCAAATTGATGCCAGAGCTTTATGGTGAATATATACTTGTTATAATTCTTTATAGACACACTTATCTTCTTACGTTTTCTTTTTCTAACACAAAATCCAGTTTACAATCCTTGGTAATTAACTGTAAGACTTTATTAAGTTTAGTAAGTTGAGTTTTTTGATATTTCAGTTCCTCTTCATCTGTTTAAATGAGGATGCTGAAGTTTTATTTTTACTTATAGGAGAGAACAGTCAAACACATAACTACCATCTTCTTCACCATTTGACATATTTTGTTTGGTTATTTGGTCCTCTTTGGGTGTATTCCTGCTTTGGCTTTGAGGCCCTTAATGGGTTTCTAAACACAATGATTCATGGTCCTCAGCACATTTCAAACCAGGTAAATGTAACAAAAATGTAATTTAAGGTATTTGCCTTGGCAAAATTGAGGATTTTTGTTTTCCCCAATTTTGTTCTTACAATGTTTCTTAGTAGACATTATAGGAAATACCTTTAAAATACTGTGGTGGCTTAATCTCACAACATTTTATTTCCGTTTTAGTGCTGTCACTTACATAGCACAACCAGCCCAGGTGGGATGGCCTAATCCCGTGTTTTAGGTGGGATTAATTTTTTATCCCGGGTGGGATTGGCGGGATCCTGCCAGGAAAGCTGGGATCCCGCCATTCCCACCTGGGATCCCACCAGCATCCCGCCTGACTTTTTACATGGTATTACTTAAGTTGTCTCCCACTGTTCTAATGATTAAGAACCTTACAGTGAACCTTCCAATGTCAATCAAAGTTGAATGTGCACATTATTGTGACAAAAGCACTTAAAAGAGCTTTCTAGTGGGTGTTTACTTGAAGTGGTAAGTACATAATGTTCACAACTTTGGCATTCTCATTTGCTTTTATCAAGGATGCAGTTAGAAAGACATACAACGAATTAGTGAGAAAAGGGAGGATTTCACCGACTTTGCAGCTGATGTCAGGTTAGATTACTTTATTCACATGTTTACATGTGCGTTTATTATTACTTTTCATTTCAATACTCATGTCAGCATTCATTGACACAAGTTGGGCTGCCCATCTTTGAGTGGGAGACACTAAAACTATATATCCATCATTGAGTGGAAAAAATAGTGCTTGTGTCAGTGATATTAGATCAAACGGTGGATTGCTAAAAGACATTATAGGTGATGACAAGGTGCAAATTTTGACATGGAATTCACATCACTTAACTTTGTTGTTTAAGTACTTTTGTGATCATTCATTGACACAAGTTGGGCTGCCCATCTTTGAGTGGAAAATGCTAAGACTATTTATCCATCTTTGAGTGGAAAAAATAGTGCTTGTGTCAGTGATATTAGATCATACGGTGCATTGCTAAAAGACATTATAGGTGATGACAAGGTGCAAATTTTGACATGGAATGCACATCACTTAACTTTGTTGTTTAAGTACTTTCATGATCATTCATTGACACAAGGTGGGCTGCCCATCTTTGAGTGGGAAACGCTAAAACTATTTATCCATCATTGAGTGGAAAAAATAGTGCTTGTGTCAGTGACATTAGATCATACTGTAGATTATTTAAAGACACCGTAGATGATGACAAGGTGCAAATTTTGACACGGAATTCACATCACTTAACTTTGTTGTTTAAGTACTTTCATGATCATTCATTGACACAAGTTGGGCTACCCATCTTTGAGTGGGAAACACTAAAACTATTTATCCATCATTGAGTGGAAAAAATAGGGCTTGTGTCAGTGATATTAGATCATACGGTGCATTGCTAAAAGACATTATAGGTGATGACAAGGCGCAAATTTCGACATGGAATTCACATCACGTAACTGTTTTGTTTATGTACTTTTATGATCATTCATTGACACAAGGTGGGCTGCCCATCTTTGAGTGGGAAACGCTAAAACTATTTATCCATCATTGAGTGGAAAAATAGTGCTTGTGTCAGTGACATTAGATCATACTGTAGATTATTTAAAGACACCATAGATGATGACAAGGTGCAAATTTTGACATGGAATTCACATCACTTAACTTTGTTGTTCAAGTACTTTCATGATCATTCATTGACACAAGTTGGGCTGCCCATCTTTGAGTGGGAAATGCTAAAACTATTTATCCATCATTGAGTGGAAAAAATAGTGCTTGTGTCAGTGATATTAGATCATACGGTGCATTGCTAAAAGACATTATAGGTGATGACAAGGTGCAAATTTCGACATGGAATTCACATCACTTAACTGTTTTGTTTATGTACTTTTATGATCATTCATTGACACAAGGTGGGCTGCCCATCTTTGAGTGGGAAACGCTAAAACTATTTATCCATCATTGAGTGGAAAAAATAGTGCTTGTGTCAGTGACATTAGATCATACTGTAGATTATTTAAAGACACCATAGATGATGACAAGGTGCAAATTTTGACATGGAATTCACATCACTTAACTTTGTTGTTTAAGTACTTTCATGATTATTTATTGACACAAGTTGGGCTGCCCATCTTTGAGTGGGAAATGCTAAAACTATTTATCCATCATTGAGTGGAAAAAAATAGTGCTTGTGTCAGTGATATTAGATCATACGGTGGATTGCTAAAAGACATAGGTGATGACAAGGTGCAAATTTTGACATGGAATTCACATCACTTAACTTTGTTGTTTAAGTACTTTCATGATCATTCATTGACACAAGGTGGGCTGCCCATCTTTGAGTGGGAAATGCTAAAACTATTTATCCATCATTGAGTGGAAAAAAATAGTGCTTGTGTCAGTGATATTAGATCATACGGTAGATTGCTAAAAGACACCATAGTTGATGACAAGGTGCAAATTTTGACATGGAATTCACATCACTTAACTTTGTTGTTTAAGTACTTTCATGATCATTCATTGACACAAGGTGGGCTGCCCATCTTTGAGTGGGAAATGCTAAAACTATTTATCCATCATTGAGTGGAAAAAATAGTGCTTGTGTCAGTGATATTAGATCATACAGTGGATTGCTAAAAGACATAGGTGATGACAAGGTGCAAATTTTGACATGGAATTCACATCACTTAACTTTGTTGTTTAAGTACTTTCATGATCATTCATTGACACAAGGTGGGCTGCCCATCTTTGAGTGGGAAATGCTAAAACTATTTATCCATCATTGAGTGGAAAAAATAGTGCTTGTGTCAGTGATATTAGATCATACGGTAGATTGCTAAAAGACACCATAGGTGATGACAAGGTGCAAATTTTGACATGGAATTCACATCACTTAACTTTGTTGTTTAAGTACTTTCATGATCATTCATTGACACAAGGTGGGCTGCCCATCTTTGAGTGGGAAACGCTAAAACTATTTATCCATCATTGAGTGGAAAAAATAGTGCTTGTGTCAGTGATATTAGATCATACGCTGGATTGCTAAAAGACACCATAGACGATGACAAGGTGCAAATTTTGACATGGAATTCACATCACTTAATTTTGTTGTTTAAGTACTTTCATGATCATTCATTGACACAAGTTGGGCTGCCCATCTTTGAGTGGGAAATGCTAAAACTATTTATCCATCATTGAGTGGAAAAAATAGTGCTTGTGTCAGTGATATTAGATCATACGGTGCATTGCTAAAAGACATTATAGGTGATGACAAGGTGCAAATTTTGACATGGAATTCACATCACTTAACTTTGTTGTTTAAGTACTTTTATGATCATTCATTGACACAAGTTGGGCTGCCCATCTTTGAGTGGGAAATGCCAAAGCTATTTATCCATCTTTGAGTGGAAAAAATAGGGCTTGTGTCAGTGATATTTGATCATACGGCGGATTGCTAAAAGACACCATAGATGATGATAAGGTGCAAATTTTGACTCAGAATTCACATCACTTAACTTTTTTGTTTATATACTTTCATGATCATTCAACGACACAAGTTGGGCTGCCCATCTTTGAGTGGGAAATATGAAAGCTTTTTATCTATCTTTGAGGTGAAGAAATGGTGCTAGTGTGAATTAGATCATGCAGATGAATCTTAAAATCACGGTAAATAATGAGAAGGTGCTAGTTGTGTACAGTGTAATAGAGAAAAAGAAGTCATGTTATCAAATTTTTCATTCCATTCATTAACTCAAGTTGGGCTACTTGTCAACAATAGTTTGAAACTGTGTTTTAGTTTAGTTCCTTTTCCTTAGTTGCAGGATAGGGCCAGTTTAAAGGAAGTGTGGACATAACAACTATTATGTATTTTATACATTTCTGTCTTTTTTCTTTTGAGGTACTGTATGACCATGATGGCAACCAAGAGGTGGAGAAGGTCTTAGTAAAGGAAGTTAGAGGAAGCTTTGGAAAGCAGAAATGGAATAAGGCAGAAATAAAAGGTTGGTAGTTATTTCCATGTGCATTTGTATAGTAAATTACTAATAATTTTTAATTTATTTAACTGTGGTCAGTTAACTAAAGTACACTAATTACAAAAATACAACTACAAATTACAAAATAGATAAATCATCCTATGTGGTCAGAGTTACACATAGGAGCACTCATTCTCCTAAGCTTAGCTAATCTAGTGGATGATTCCAATAGAATACATTTACACACAGTGTAAAAAGAAGTTCTTAAAGATAAAATGTGTTTCTTCATTAACTGGACTATAATAATAAATGCTTAATAATAATAATAATTAATAATAATAATTTATTACTTATTAGGTGCAAATTAGCATGTGAATATGATCAAATGCGCCTTACAATTCTTTGCAATTCTAAATTATTTTACAATTCTCAAATCAAACTAAATCAAATGAAATGTTGGTTTTTGGAGAGAGGGAAAAGCTGGAGTACCTGGAGAAAAACCTCTCGGAGCAGAGTAGAGAACCAACAAACTCAGCCCACTTATGACGCCAAGCCCGAGAATTGAACCCGGGACACATTGATGGAAGGCGAGCGCTCTCACCACTGCGCCAACCCTGCTCCCCTTTTTTACTTGGCAATACTTTTACCCAGTATACTATTAAATGATTGCTCAAAAAATATTTGCAAGTCCTGTATTGATCATTATTGCCATCACATGACCAAAATTGGAATTTGCATGAAGAAAATATTTGACCATTCTCCTAAATGAAAACAACAGTTGTCAGGCATTGCAGATAAGAGAAATAAGAACAGAGTCAAAAGGGTGGATACTGATGTTAAAAGATCATCTAAAATTCACTGTAGCTCTGTAGAAACCGGAAACAAGTACAAAGAAGGTGAACACAATCCCTGTGTGCTGTCTAATGACTGGGGTACTTGATCATATTTTTAAAGCATACTTAACCTCTCTAAGTACTTGGCAAAATAGCACTTTTACATGAATCATTATCATAAGCCTAGGGAAACAACTTTACCTGTACTTTTCTTTCACATTTGCAGAGGCTATTTGTCAGTACTGGAGGAGCATCCGAGATGATGCCATCCGAAAGAAAAATGGAAAACTAAAGGAAGACAGAGTCATGACAAGATGGCGACAGAGAGTGAAAAGGGTAAGATTCAGTATGGCAGGTCCCTCATTATGGGCAGGAGGACCAGGGAATTGACCCGGTCAATTCTGATAATTCTAGACTAGATCCCTGGCTACTTTCATAGAAAAACAGCATATTGACTAAATAACGACAGCTGGATTCCCTGGCTACTTTTTGCACATCTCCACCTACCTCAAAAATTAGTCACAGCCCTGGTGTGGCTATGCAAATAAAATGATAATAACATAATATTAACACTACTAATAATAGTAATAAAAATAATGATATCACTGATAAAAATGTTCTTTTCAAGTAGACTATATAGACTTCATGGTAGTAGACACCCAGGGCTTTTTTTTTGCCCTCCTCACAGTGACTTAACATGCATTAATGTCACAAGACTCGATAACCTGTACATGTAGCATGACTGATCAAAGTGGGTCAAGCATTGTTTCGACATCACTTAGCTTTACAGTTTTTACCAACTAAGCAAGGAAGTCACAAGAATATGCTACGTAGAACATTGTTTTTGGTTAGTAAGTGTTCTGATAAATTTGATCATTCTTTTAGGTGTACATGTACCATGTATATTTTGTCCTTACAGTGTGTGGTTTTGTAGGACAACAGAAAGTGCAATGATGGCTAAGTCTTGGTCATGCAAATCTTTCATGAAAGTACTAAAGTATGTGCTATACGTGTACATGTATAAGCACCAGTACAGAAGTCACCTAGCATCACTATTTTTGGTCTTTAGAAGTTGATTCATCGGCAAGAAATGGTTGAAAAAGCCAACTTATCACAAGAGGACAAGAAGAAGATTAATAAACTTCTAAACCGGGATAATGCTGGAGAATGTCCTCTGAGGAAAGTGAGGAGGATGAACAGGAAACAAGAACTGGTCCACCAAAAAGGCACATAAAGCCGCTACAATGGGAGAGATCAAAGCTAAGGACCGTTAAGGCTCTCCTGGATGCCACATATCAGGCACGCATGAGCAGCAGGCAAAAAAGGACAGCTGCAAAAGTTTTAAGAGTAGCTGGCCAAAACTTGTCAACGAGGCCGCTCCCAAACAACTGTCCCTCTTGGGCAGGACGAGCTGTAGTGCAAAATTAATTTTAATTAATTTTAGGAAGCAAAGCACCGTAAATCAGTTTTCGTAGTACAAATATTTCGATTCAGAGGTTGTGATTGTATACTTTAAAGAAACTATCTTTATGCCTTCAAGTGTAATTTTTTAGCAATTGGATGCACATTGTATGGTATAAATATTAGACTGTATTTTTTTTTTATTGAACTGAAAGACAATGGAAATAATTTTTTAAAAAGGAGGCTATTTTACTACGAAATGCTTATTGTTTCCAACGTAGACTATGGCGTAACAAGAAAGTGAAAACCATACACATGAATGATGGTTTTATGTTTTTAAATGCTTTTTTTAAAAGATAAATGATATTGTTACTGTTAACTACATGTATTGAAGAAAGGCTTTTGGTTTGAAATATTACGTGACTATAATTATTTGTGAATAAGAAGTATGAGAAAAAGTAGAGTAGATTTCTATTTAAGTGCTGTCTATTAAGTTTGAAATTAGGAACATTGAGGTCACGATTAGCTTATAGTGTGGCCGTAGGTTGTAGCTTAAGAAATGAAGGATATAAATTACATTTGAATTGAATGCTCCAATCATACAAAAAGGAATGGTTTTTTACGAAATCATGTAATTTATATTTCATATTTTCAATTATATAAAGTATTATGAAATCTATGCAAAGAAAAGGAATAGTACATATATTTTTAGGAGTTTCTCTTTATCAAGGAAATTAAAAATTTTAAACGTACCTGTTTCAGAAAACGTTGCAGTGTGGTGTGTGAATTCTCCGTGAGTGCTGACGAGGTTGTGGAAGCAAAAACTGAATGCGGAATTTCCTAGGTTGTCGCCGCACTTCAAAAACCATAGAAATGAAACTGTTGGGTACCAAACTATTCCTCAAAGTTTCTAACTTCACTCGAGAATCATGCGGTCAACTCTCTTCTCCGCGTCCAAGATTGGGATACCTGAGCCGATCCGACTGCGACCTAACTTTATGTTTACATATTTCTACTATTCGGAAACCCGACGGATAAGTGAGTGTCCGCTAAATTTTCGAGCTGTGGAAACATAACGGTTAATAAGGATTCCGTAACACAGTAAACCTAACGGATACACGAGTTTAAGGAATGCGTTTCCGCGTCTCCGCAGTGGCGGAAACCTAACGTATACTCGTGTTTCCCGCAACGGTTACCTGAATTTCCGTTTGCGGAAATTCATGTTTCCGTTACGTAACCGTTATAAAAACGGGGACGGAAACGCCTTATTTCACCCTGTGAAAGCTCGTTGTCTCCGCTTGATTTCGGACTTGATGTATGGAGTCATCCACGGTTTATCACTGGGGTGCATCCGAATTTTCCTTACAGGCACAGTCTCGTCTAAGATGTTTAAGAGTGTTTGAGTGAATAATTTGACTTTCAAATCGATGTCTTGAGCCGTGAATATTTCATTCCAGTTTTCGTTATTCAAGCATAAAGTTAGTAGCGCGAAATTATTGTAAACAAATATGCGCTAAAGCACTTGTTTGCACGTCTTTGCCACCCTAACCAAATGTCGACAAAAATACGTGTTTGTACGCCCACGCTATCCCAAGCAAAATCATGCAAAAGTACATGTACTTTTTTGCACGTCTCTGCTGTCGCAAGCAAATATGTGCAAAATACCAGTTTGCACGCCTTTGCTATCCTTGGCAAATGAGCGCAAAGGTACTTCTGCTACACAGAGCAAAGTTGGTCAATTCTTTAGAGTTTGCTCACATTTACTATACAAAGCAAACTTGGATTTTGATTATATTTGTTTATCTGAGCAAACGTATTCAATACTAATAATTTGATCACATTTGCTACACAAAGCAAACTTGTTCAATACTAAGAAGTTGCCAGCAGTTATCAGCCTATGCAAACTTCATCCATACTACGAGTTTGATCACGTTTGCTGGCCCAAGTAAACACTTCAAATCCACGCTTTTGAGCACATTTGTAACGCTTTGTAAGCTTGCTGGTAATAATAAGTTTCCATGTTTTCACATGGGAAGCAAATGTTGTGCAAAAAAGCAAATCTGCTCAATAATTTGCCTCATATGTAAACAGGCCTCAAAGAAAACCATTTGCATTCGCATTTGCTCCATGGGTAATTGCAAAGAAAATTCATAGCTGTACAATACTCTTGCACAAGAGCGAAAATCTTAAACAAATGTGGCATTTACCACCATTGCTATGGGTAACAAATATGGTGTAAAATCGATCTGTGCTCTTTGACAAACTGAGGCAATTATGTGCAAAAGTGGTATTTGCTTTAGTTTTGCGATAGATTTGCTACCAGTGTAAATCCATTTTTTCGTCCAGTGGATGTTACTCTGTTTACAAACTCTATACTCTCGCGAGGTAGGTTTAAGTTTTGATTGTTGGCATCTTGGTTTTATCAGTAAACACTGATGGTCCGATTTCCCAAGTGGAGGAAGATGAAGCGTATGTTCAAATAGACTGTCCATGTTCGTGAGAATTTGGTCAAGGATATTATTTCCTTGGGTTGGAGCACGTACCAATGATTTCAAGTTGAATCTTCGACATAAATTACGATGGCATAGTTTGTTAGTTTGTTGTTGTTGATGGCATAGATCTCTTAATCTTTTTTGTATTCGCGTGATAAAAGGCAAAAGAGTCTCTCAAGAAACGTGTTGTTCAAAAACATTCATTGGTCGTGTGCTTAAATTGAACGCTTAAATGTGTCCCAACGTATTGTCCCAACGGCTTCTTCTCTGTAGTTTCTATGCCAACACAAGATTGACAGCTGAGTCGTCGCCTGTTTGCATAATTAGTGATGCTAGATTGTAGAATACCGACCCGCTTATCAACGTACATTGAATAACAATAGTGCCTCCAACGTATTAAACTGAAGTACTACCGCGGTTCGCAATCCTGAAGTGAATGAGTAAGTAAACTAGCTAAGTCTTTAATTGATGTGCAATGTGTATAACCCAATATATAAATGCGTGTGATTTTGGGCATTAACGCTAAAGAACGAGACAAAGACTGCTCAGATGTTCTGCAGACCTGAGGTTGCAAGGATTTGTTGAGAAACATTTTAGTGGACGGGTATTTTCAAGTTTAGCCTTCGGTTGGCTTTCGCGTAGTGTTTTAGTTCCAACGACTTCTATTTTCCAAGGTATGTAAAGGAATGGGAGTTCTGGCGCGAGCGGATCCGCATGGTGGGTGACATCTGGAGAGGGTAACAGGTAAAAATGGGCTAAACTTCAACAACAACAAAAATATTACTCAACAAATCCTTGCTGCCGCGGTCCGCAGTCACTAGAGAGTTTTAGCAATGAGGACGGACAGTTTTGTATATTTCTTTGCCGTCCTCTGCAGAACACTGACAACGTGAAATGGCCAAATTTTATGACCGACAGTAATCAAATTGAAGGTGTCCAAGTGCTAAAAATGGAAGATGCAAGATGGCGGCAAAGGTTACTCTCTTTTTCCTTACTTTAACGCCGTGTATAGTAATTCAGTTCCTGGACAGTTTGTCAGCATTCTACAAGTTAAACAAATTTTAATAATTGCGAAAGATTTACAGAAACGAAAGTTATTATTTTGAAATGACGTTTTTGTTGCCGTCGCCGCCGTCGAAGCTAAAACTCCCTACTCGAGAAGTTAAAACGGACCACGGGTTTCAGAGTAATTAACCTTGCGAGTGGACTGAAGTTCTGAAGTTGCTCCCCACCGAAGTCAGGACACAACATAATCACGAAAATAGCTCAGATAAGAACAGGGTTAACGTTGATGCGACGTTCGTAATTTTGGCTTCAATAACGAACTTTTCGTAAACAACTCCGAAAAGAGGGTTTTCACATGACGTCACGGCCGGCACGTTGGAGGTACAAAACAAAAGAATGATTTTGTTTCGGGAATTAAATTTTATTGTTGTGTTAATAATTTTAATTCGAATTTATTGTTTTGTACCTCCAACATGGCGGCCGTGAAAACCCTCTTTTTCGTTGTTCATTGGCTGAAGGTTGAAAAGCAACACTTCATTGTCAGAAAAGGGATACGCTTCTCAAGGTCTGTGCACTTCCTAGAAAAAAAAGTGAGTCATTTGTTATTTAATTCGAACCGCCAAAAATCGACCGGACTCTATCTAGGTCCCGATTTGACTCTAACGCGAAAACGCTTCGGATGGCAAAGATTCAAGCTTCTTTTTCATGGCCCTCGGAATCCTAAACAAACGACCAAAAGTGCAAGTGGTTTAGATCCACATCATACAACTCTGTAGACAAAAAAACGGATTTCCCTGTATGGTAAATTTGGTGCAAACCTATCGCAAATGCCACATTTGCGCAATTTTGCTCAAGTTTGCTAAATAAGGTAGGATCAAAATTGTCACAATTTTGCAATGATGGCCATGGTGGAAATGCTGCATTTGTCTTAAATTTGCCTCTACACAAAAAACAAGGATAACCTTCACCTTTTCAAGGTTATTTACAAGCGCAGCTTTTTTGCCCGTCTGGCAAATATGATCAAAGATAGACTTTTTATCAGTTTTGCCCTGGTTAGCAAAATCGATCAAAGTATTAGTTTTCCACCTTTTTGCTTACGGCAGTAAATGTGTAACAATTTGATCAAACATCACCTTGATCCGCATTTTGTACAGGATCGCAAATGTGACCAAAATAGTGGCTTTTCACACTTTTGCCCAGGGTAGGAAATTTGATGAAAATGTCATTTATCCACAACTTTACTTAAGGTACTAAAATTGATCAAAATTTAACTTTTTTGCATTTTTGCTTATGACAGTAAATGCGACCAGAGACTCAGCTGTTTTGAGGATTTGCACTTGGTACTGTATATGAATGATAAACATGAGATACATTTTAACTATTACTATACAGTAAAGAACCAAAACAAAACGTAAATGCCAAGAATAAAATGACTTTATTTTCCTACTAAAACCAAGTCAAATTGACAGTCTTCCATTGGCCTGTGCATTGCTGCATGTATTACAAAATTTAGACCGGCTTTCAATAAAGCCTACAAGCTCTTAAATTTTTTTTATTATATGGAGGAGAGTGTTTTAATGGGAACTAACAAGGGCACCCAACGTCAATTTTCGGAAAATATCTGTTCGGAAGACGATTTGAGATCTAGAATTTTCGGAACATTTGTTGTAAAATTTCTTGCTTGCCTGTTCGAACATCTAAAAAATGGTATAATTGCCCATTTTTAACGGATTTTTACTCTAAAAAGGTCACCTAGAATTTTCGGGAGCCTTATTTCTGGCTGAAATTTTCGAAAAGGTAAGTTTTGATCCCTATCATTTTCGGATCACTAAACTTTCAGCTAGGAAATCCGAACAGATGAAAAATTTTTAGGAGATAAAAATATGCCTATATCTACCGTTTAAATACTAAAATACGTTCAACAATGCTACGTTTAGTGGTTTTGAACTATATTCTCGTTGGGTGCCCCTGAACTAAACCACTCGTGGATTCCATACGCCACTTCATCCAGGACCCGAGTGGCGTATTTTCGTTTGTCACCTTTGTGAGAGTCGTATCGTTCAATGACATCACGATTCTCGCCTTTTGCCTTTGTTGAATTGGTAGTCTCCATATTATAAAAAGAACATTACACGTTGGCTCGAAGATATGAATTTTATGTTCTCCTGGCAAGAACAATAGCTCACTCGTTCGCTTCGCTCCCTCGTGAGATATTGTTCTCGCCACCGTGTAATATCCTCTATATATTTTGAGCTTGAAACAACAAGTCAACACCGAGCTAGGTAATTGTAGTTGGTATACTATAAACCACAAGGTAAAAGTCAGCCCCAAAGGTTCAAGGTTCAAGGTTCATTTATTCACACTATTTACATAAAATTAACATAGGAAGAAAAGTATATTTACAACTCATGATTATTCGATAAGTAATTACAGTACAGGTTATAAAATGTGTATGGTGGTCATAGTAGCGAAGGCTTCCTAGTTGACCACCATCTACTTTTAAGTAAACAAAAAGAACTGACACTGAGCTTAACGGCATGTACTAAAACCCGAAACAACGAAACGAAACGACCGAAACGAAACCACCGAAACAAGCGAAACGACCGAAACGAAACCACCGAAACAACCGAAACGAAACCGCCGAAACAAGCGAAACGAACGAAACAAAGCCACGAGCCAGCAAAAGACAGAATTATCTTACATTAAGGTCTTCAAGAAAGAAAATGGTTTCGTGTTTTTTTTATGTATTTTGGGGGCGGAGCACCGACCAAAGCAGACGGGAAAAGAAAACTGGAAAGGAAAATAGTTGAAGAGTTAGGGAAAGAAGTATTCACTGATAACGTCTCAGTCAGTATCGCTACTTGTCTCCCTGAGACTACGTTTAAACTGTATAGTAGCGGAGGAGATTGTGAATTACAAGGACAGAATATAGGAGACCACAAATCCATGTAATCACATTGTTTCGGTGGTTTCGTTTCGGTGGTTTCGTTTCGTTGTTTCGGGTTTTGGTACATGCCGAGCTTAACTGAGATATAATAGGAACCGTTTGTTGAGCCTAGCGATCGTCATGGTGCTCTCTCCTTCCGATTTCGATCGCAAAGGCCTCGGTCATTTGACCTCTCAGCGGTTGCCCGCTTCTCATAGCTAGGCTTATTCACCAGAAGCAACACTCTGCTCTCTGTTACCCTACGTTCAGAATGAGAGTGCGTTGGCCGCCATCTTGTTTTGCGTGGCCACTGGAAAAATTAAAACAGGCCTTCGGACTGGACTTCGTACACTATGGACAATACGGATCGGACCCCAGATAAGACAACTGGTGTGCATATGATCCAACTGGCTCTCCAGGCCAGAGCTTATTCTGGCATCCTTAACAACAAGCAGATGGGATTGGATTCTTGTCCATTGCACACATTGTACGGTACTTTGCGAAACGAAACGAAATGAAATGGTACTTTGCGAAATGGTACTTTTCAAAAATAAACAGTGCAGAAGATCTTTTATAACACCGGAAAGATTTCTAGTACCTCTATTTGCAAATGACTGCAGTCTGTCAGAGCGGCGAAATTAGCAGTGTTACCCTGGTGTTAATCAGTATAGGAAATACACATGGCTGCGTAACCACGTAGCAACGTCAGACTTAACAGTTTTGAAACGGAGTTCACACTGCGTTTTGCTTTGCATGGGTCGGATATCAAAACTGCTTCTTCGTAGTTTTCGGCGGAGCTCAAAAATTGAGCCATGGTTTCAGGAAATGATCACAAGTTATAAGAAAAGATGTAATACGAAAGAATTTGCAGTATTTCTTATAATTTCGTTAGAACTGTAAAGATAGCCTCGCGCGTTAAAACTGAAAAAAATATGCACACCAGTTGTCTTATCTGGGGTCCGATCCGTATTGTCCATAGTGTCTGAAGTCCAGTCCGAAGGCCTGCTTTATTTTTCCAGTGGCCACGCAAAACAAGATGGCGGCCAACGTACTCTCATTCGGAACGTAGGGTAACAGAGAGCAGAGTGTTGCTTCTGGTGAATAAACCTACCTCTGAGAAGTAGGCAACCGCTGAGAGGTCAAATGACCGAGGCCTTTGCGATCGAAATCGGAAGGAGAGAGCACCATGACGATCGATCGAAGCCATACTGCCGGTGACAACACGAGTGAAGGATGAGAGAACGCGCCAACGGGTTAGCAGAAGTTATTATTCGCAAAGTACCGTTTCGCAAAGCACCATTTTGTTTCGTTTCGTTTCGTTTCGCAAAGTACCGTAAGCCTCACGCAGCACAATTTTAACCCGTGTTTAGACGAAATTCAAGGCTCAAAAAATCACTCTGGTACACGGTTTCACCCTACGAGACTACACTCCACGGAAGATAAAAATTTCAACTACATATCGTCCGAAAAAAAAACGGCGAATTCTGAAAATATTCTCAAAACAGGTCACGAGCTATGGGCGACCCTTTGACCTTCCATGACATTCGAAAATCAAAACACGGCAGGGCTTAACTTAACTTTCATTCGTCGGAATACACGTGTTTTTGCTTTCGTTTCCTATGCATGCTAACATATCCTAATGAAGAAGAAGTTGGGCTTTTGGATTTTGAGGCATCCACCGGCAATATATTACCTAGAGAACAGCTGGATTTTTTTTTAAATTTGACCTGTTTAGAATTTCATAGACGGTTAGGGCTGGTTCACACTTTGACATAAGCATAAGCATAAGCATAAGCATAAGCATAAGAAAAATATGTGTGTGAACCGGGGTTATATGAGCATAAGCACAAGCATAAGCACAAGGAATGGAAGTTTTTCCATTCCTTGTGTTTATGCTTATGCTTATGCTTATATAACCCCGGTTCACACATATATTTTTCTTATGCTTATGCTTATGCTTATGTTTATGCTTATGCTTATGTCAAAGTGTGAACCAGCCCTTACGGATAAGGGTTGTTAGTAAAACGCGTAACGGGTAACGGCGTAACGAGAAACCGCGTAACGGGATTTTTTTCCCTTTTTTTTTTGTTTTTTCGTTTTTAGTTGTTTGTTTTGTTTTCTTTTTTTCCGATACTGTGGTTAATTATTTTAAAGCCAAAAAAACTGTAAAAAAAATACAAAAGAGGTAAATAAAAACATGGCCCGCGCTGGTTCTTGTTATGAGAGAAAAAGAAGACAAAATATATATCAAGTATTTATACGTGTAAAATTTGTCGATTATTATCAGTTGGATTGTATCTTAGTACCCTTCTGGTTTCTTGGGATGCCTCATGTCACACAACGCTAAACAAAATATCTTGACACTTTTGTCACGTTGTCCGGTCTTTCGTTACCTGCGGTCCAACACCAGAGGTACCCAACGAAGGTTATTATCGAAATCCATTTATTAGTAGCCTAGATGATAAATGGGCATGCGCAAAGGTATTTTCAGTTAGTTTTTAACTACCGTGGGAAAAAAATATCCGCTCTTCAGAGCCAGCTAGCAATTATTTAATAGCCATTTTCGCCAGCCAGCATCCGTAGTGTACTGGCTTTTTCCCAGCCAGGAACTTTTGTTTACCTTTTTTTGCCAGCAATGTTTGTTTTTGTACTGGTTTTCCAGCCACAACATTTATTCACCCTTTTCTGCAAGATTAATGTTTATTTTTCGTCCCCTTTTGCCAGCCACTAGTTTTTAACCCACAAAATTGGTTTGTGTCCTTAAACAGACAATTCCGGAAAATTACTTGAAGAAAATAGTGTTTTCCTACTCGTTTTTATCTAAGACAAACTACTTTGTTTACTTTATAACCAAAAATGGACTTGTCACTTACCTCAAGATTAAAACTGATGAACCCATCAATAAATCTGAACGCGAATGGAGCTTGAACCATTTCAGCACAAACACTTTTATCGATTTTTTATAGAAAAAAATGTCGCTGAGCAGGTTGAATTCTAAACAAAACATTTTTAGAACTCATTATCTTTTCAGCTCTTAATGTTTACATTAATGTAAACGTCATTTATATGACCATTATAAGAGACATAATTTAACCATTAATGCCAGTAGGCGTAGTCTATTTGACGGACGGGAAGTGAAGATGATTCCACTGCCAGTAACACACAGTCCATTCGGTGAACGGCACACAAAGATAATTCAAAGGCCAAAATCGCAGTGTAAGATAATTTTTCTTCCAGAATCTATTGCATGGATAGCACATTTAGACTTTCAAGTACATGTTGGCGAAGCACAGTCTTTGCGATGAACGGTACAGTTAGATGTTTAAAATTGCCAGCGATGCACAGTCACTGCACGGGCGGCACAAATGGATGCTTGAAATGCCATTAAGGCACAGTCTATTGGATGGACGACACAATTAGATCATTTTTCAAGTACCAGCATAGCACAGTCTATTGGATAGACAGCATAGTAAGATGTTTCAAATGGCAGCGAGGCACAGTCTTTTCGATGAACGGCACAGCTAGATGGTTCAAATTTCAGCGAGGCACAGTCATTGAATGGACTGCACAGGTAGATGTTTCAAATGACAGCATAGCACAGTCTAGCATTGACCAGGATGTAAGTTGCGGTGGAAAGGAATGAACTTGACACTCTGTTGCTTCATAGTTCAGTTGATAGATTCAAGAAAATACCCTGGTACCCCACTTTTTTGGAATTCCGTTTGATTACAGAAATGTTGGCAAATTTTTTTATGGCAAATCCAAAAAGCGAAAAGAAATTAGCTCGTTCTTCGATAGAGATGAATGGCAATCCTGCATGAAACGATGACCAAATGTCCTTCTTTGAGGTAGACTTGTCCTTATCAGCACAAACCTCCACACGCTCAAGTCCTCCACAACTTGTGGCGTAAGCGCCATCTGTTTACAATTAGATACCGAAACGGGAATTTAAAAAAATCATCCAAGCATTTTCAAAGAAAAACAAGACCGAGCGACGGTTACATCTAATTAATCATTTCGGTTCGCCTAAAGGTACGTATTATAAACCAAAATTTTATTTCAGTTAAGTTGGAGAATTTTATAGCGGTGAAGTCTACGCATCATTTGGTTTTGAAAATAATGGTTTATTTATTTCAATTACCTTGTATTCAAAATTGTTTATGTATTTTACTTGCTTTGTTTTGGTTACCAAAGTTCAAGGAAACGAGATTAAAATACTTCGCCTGTATAGCATGGTTTCAAATAATAAGCGCTTACCACGCTACTCGGTCTCTTCTAGCCGTGTTCTTCTGTCACATGATCGTGAATCTGAAAGCAATAAGGAGTTCTGTCTAAACTAATCTGTAAACTCGGAAAAGGTTTATACAAAGGGCTTCGTGAACATATTTCCGTTTTTAAGTTGTTTGTATATAAGAGTTGAAATTAAAACAGCAAAATGAGAAAAACTAAACACCGATGCATGTACTTACGTGGCACTAACGTGATTTGTTTGCAACCAGGGCCATGTTAACAAGGGCAAGAAAACATGCAGGGCAAGGCTAGGTTCGGACGATTACTGGGTATTTCCGAAGGAACATTTATCGAAATGTTCAGAATCAAGATTAATCAAATAAAAACAAGGCACTTATTGTGATTCTAGATTGATCGTGACGAACCGAATCCAAAAATGCTCTTCATCTTGGTTGTGTTCGAAAATCCGAAACAAACCAACGGCCACTGAGTATTCTGCAACCATGGAGAGAAGGATACAATAATTAAATACTTTGTTTCCGTTTTAAATGTAGAATACGTTTATCGTGTCGAAACAAGTCCAAAAATTATCCTGATCTTTGTTGTTGATGTTTTAGAAAAGTCTTTCAAATAACGGCCATAATTATTTTGTTTCTCATCGGAGTATGAATCACAAACACCAATGCAAGCACTGCTCACATGAGCGGTAGTCTGCAACCATGGCGACAAGCACAAAATAATTAGACAATTCGATTATTGCAGTCCCCACATTAGGATGTTCAGAAAACGGAAATGAACGAATCATTCTAAAAATGCGTCAAAGTGAGCTAAATTTGGCAAAATGCAATTATTGTGTTTCTCATCGGAGTATGAGTCACAAACGGAATTATTTGTGTCTGATGCGTGCCGTGGATCTCAATAACTTTGTTTGAGCCAAACTACGATAATTTTCTATACATTTCTTTTAATTTCTCGTATGTGAGCGAAAGGAGGGAAAAATACACAAGCAAACAAAAAATGCCCTTGTCACTGGCTCCCCAGGTGTTGTTACCTGCTGGAAGGAAATCTGAAATGCAACAAATTGATACTTAATTAAGTATGGTCTGATGAAAACAAGCCTGCCTGTTTGACCAATTTTTTAGCTGCCTTTTCACCTAGCATAACCCATCTACGCTTGGTACTCATGTGATAAATTCGAACACCTTCTGCCGGGTTCTGTTCGTGGAGAAAAAATGTACGTGTGTCAGGTGTGTACCAAATTAATGTGACCTTGAGATGTTGCCTCGGCGCTATGTTCTTCGTATTCTTGTTTTTCGCCCTTCGAATCGTTAATTTCACACAATATGGCAAATGTTACTTTTGCTATGCCAGTGGAGGCTTAATCTCCTTCGATTGCTAATAGTTTTAGTCTGGCACAGCAGACTCGAACATAGGAAGCGTTAGCTAGGCGTTGAAGACTTTTTTTTTATTTATTTATCCATTTATTTATTCTATTTCATTTTCTTTTAAATTTTATTCATTTTATTTGGACGTCTTGCGAGATGGTAACCCCATTGCAGGACTATAAATTTTTGAATAAAGGTGAATAAAGGAAGATGACTACCGAGACCTTGAGATTCTTGGTTTGAAAATAATTTCATAGACGCATTATACCGGAAAGAGATACTGTTTTCGCCAGATCAAAACACGAATGACATTTTCCTGCATTTTCCTTGAGATCTAATGCGTGTGAATTGACGAAGATGTCACTTTTGACGACGGCGCCTTTGAAGACTGGTGAGGCTTGTAGGAAAAAAAATCGCCATCCACGCTTGTGAAACGGAACTGATGACCGATAGTTTCGCAAAAGAAACAAAAATTCGTTAAGTGCGGATGGGGCCCTTTTGAAATGAAAAGAACGCGCTTTGCAGCGCTCCCATCGCGCGCATGGTTTGTAAAATTTTCTTTGGCCTGTATTGCTTTCCTGCTTTATATTGTTTTGGAGATTTTTCGTCTTGGTCTTTGTTTTCAGTCGCTGTTTAGTTTCGAGGAAAAGCTAATTTTTTCTTTCAAGTGATTTTTTTGTGAGAAAAGAAAATGGAGAGGTTCGACGGCCGGCGGGTAACGAGATACAATGTTAATCAGTATTTATCGCGGGCAGTGAGTGTCCAAAAAACTCTCTCCATGATCCTGGCTTCTACAGTAGTTCGCAAAAAAAACCCTGGCACCCAGACTAGACAATGGAACTTATCTTTGCAGCCGTAACGCATTGTGTTTCCCAACATCCTGGCCAGGATAAATTTTTCTATGGGATGCGACAGAAATGATTTGCTTCACATAACATAAATTTTCATCGGTTATGAAGTCTACAGAAAATGCATAAATACGTGAATAGAAAACTCACCCACTCGAAGTTGGTCGTTGCTGTCAGAACCAAAGGAATCGCCAAAATTAGTAGTCTCTCTGCTATGATAATCCTCTAGTACAGAGGAGATGAAACAAAAAGCTGCTATAACACCACTCAGCCAAGCAAAATTTGATGCAGAATTGAATAAATAAGAGTGAATCAAGGAAAGACCAGAAAGACCTCTCACCAGAGCAGCGCTAAAACTCCTTTACCCCGCCAGATCACAGTGAGCTCTATTACATCACCACCCGCGGCTTTTGAAATCGAATGCCGACAAAAGTCGCCAATTCTTGGGTTGCACGTGACGTAATCATTTTCTAAAATCCAAAACTAAAGACCCACCAAAGTTGTTGTCTTTATCAGGCATGAAAGGGGATAAATTTATGTCTGTCTGACAACTTTTCAGCTTAAGAACATGATTCGTCTAAAAACAGGCACATTTGAAATTTCAGAGTTGTGGCGGTGCGTGACATAAAGCTATGAACGTTTTTATCAAAAAATATATACTTATTTCGGGATATTTAGCCTTTTAAGAAGTTAAAGTATTAGGAAAAGGGCTTATTTAAATGTGTGCTTGATCAGTTCAGATAATCAGCGGCCTAGATAGCCAAAGTAAGTTCCAGATGTTTACACTATTTTACGGCCGCCATGTTGGTGTTCCTTGGAGGTACACCAACATGGCGGCTCCATACTGGGCTCTGTAAATTTGTGCAAAATATTTCGACTAATATTTGAAGATTGGGAAAACGTACAGACCTGAAACTTGGAGAAGTGTCTTAATTATTAATCTCCTATAACATTATAATTTCTTGAGTTTATTCACTGAATGGTTTTCGAATTATTTTTTAATTGTGTGACGGTGCAACCCAAGAATAGTGGTGCATTTCCTTTGTTATTATAAAATTTGAACGACAGCAACATGAAACGCGATGAACATTGCGTAAAATCTCTCAGACAAACACATTAGCAGAAACGTCGGGAGCTTCCGGTACGGAAAAATTCCAGTAATCAAACGTCAGCCAGAGCGCACGATTTGCAGTTTCGAGCCAGCAGCATAAAAAGTAATTAAAATCCCAAGCAAATTTATTTTGGAGTTGATCTCCCAGCAAGATTTCGCAAAAACAAAAAAATATTACCAGCCAGTTAAACAATGAAAAATTTGCCAGCCAGAAAAACATGGGCCTGTGGAGCGGATATTTTGTGGAGCGGTTTCGTTGGGTACTTCTGCAACACGGAGTATCGTCAAAGTAAACTCGCTACCCGCTGGGTTTAACCGTTTATATCGCTTGTTTACATAAAGAAAAAGATCCGATAAAGCCAAAAGATCCGACGTACTGTAGGATTTAGCTCCTCTTTCCGCTATTCTGTGTTGTAGCTTTTCTCAAAGCTTGAAATAGTCAAGAGTTTAATTACACTTTGGCCAAAGGGCGGGAAAAACCCCGCCAATCACGAATAATAATGTTCCCATTTTTTTTTCACTTAGAAAGACAAAGGAAAAACAAACAAACATGCAAACAAAATCAGCAGCAACAACAACAACAACAACAACAGCAAAACAAAAAAAAAAAGGGAAAAATCCCGTTACGCGGTTTCTCGTTACGCCGTTACCCGTTACGCCGTTACTCGTTTTACTAACAACCCGGATAAGCTGCAGTTGATCGCCGAACTACACATTAAATTCGGTTTTAGAAAACGGCAGTATTAACGAGGAAGCAACAACCAAATGATGTACTCAATGCCTAGGAATTTTTCCTTACCTTGGCGAGTTTTTCCTGCTGACAAGAAACCACGGCAGTTTTTTGCAAAACACAGAGCAAAAGCACTGAGCCATGTCGCACGTGACAGTAACGTGACGTAGCGTTAGCCGGGAAGTATAGTAGGTGGAGTTTGGGAGCATTGAACAGGCTGGCGAGTGCATTTTTACGATGTGTCTTTTAC
>OX419342.1:28897375-28914875 GCA_948470475.1 Galaxea fascicularis | reverse complement strand
TGCCTATGTACGCTGATGTATGGCTACGTATGTCAGTGTATGGCCATGCATGGTCATATATGACTATAATCGGTTTAGCTTATTAAGGCACGTTAAACCACTATATGATAGTTACACCACGTATCTACGCATTTACCTAAACATTGCCTCTGGACACTTGAATCGAAGGCTCAACATCAACTCCAACATTGCCTCCAACGAAGCGGCATTTTTGCCCACGGTACGGTTACGATTACATGAAAATAAATTTAATTGATTATCAAATTTCATTACTAGCTGCCGCCTAATGGAAAACTTTATGTACTTTATATAAAGTCTTCAAAAAAGGTCTAAAGGATTGGGAATCGCCTCCGAAATAAGCTGCAGCGCAGCACTGACGCAATTTTTAAATTTTGAAAACTGATGTTGAATACACAACGTGGGTAGAGGTAAAGCAAACCTGGCGTAAAGTTACAATATTTGTCAATCTGCAGACGTTTGGTAAATTAATCGCAAAAATTAATTTTTGATAATCGTTTGCTTAAATTTACGCTGTGAGCAAAAACACACTTTTAAACAATGAATTTGCTACACCAGCAAATGTTAAGCAAACATATATTACTTTTACACAGGAGTCAAAATTGTAGCAAACTTAAGTCAAGACACCAAATTTTCTGCAAGACCAAAAGTAAAACAAAATCTGTGAAAACCTGATATTTACTTAACAGCGACAATTGCAGCGGAGCAAACCTTTAAACAAAAGTTGCACTAAGAGCGAATAAGTAGCAACATTAGTATTCCCAATTTACAACAGATTTGTTACACTGGCAAACTTAAGTAAATTCGGTTTTTCGTGCAGTGATATACGTACGTATCTTATCTTTGAACACTTTGTCGCTTTTTGTTGGCAGCTGAAACAACAACTTAACAACTGCCACACTCGCAACAACATCCACTGAACATGTTAGACTCAACTGAATGTTAGATGTTTCGTTTCGCTACAAATATACGTGGATTCGCTGCACGGTAATGTTGCAAGAATTTGTCAAAAGGTTTAGCGTGTTGCTTATTTGTAAGTGTAGCCGCTTGTTTTCATCTTCACGCTTAAAGAACGAGGAATAGACACATTCTTTTGCCGTTTGCACAAGGTTTCGTTCCTGCGAATCGACTTATATTAGTAGCGAATCGATTCGTAGCGAAACGACTTAGTAGCGAAGCATCAATAAAATGATTGAATTGGCTGGCTAGTAGAGTCTAGAGTCTTTCTAGTGTGAATACTAGAGACGGGTCATCGTTCTGGGACGAACTTGGGCAAGGAAGGGTAGTTCGTTTTATAATTCGTCTGTTCACCCCACTGCTCTTGCCCTGATGCCAGGAGAGAACAGTGGGGTGAACTTCCAACTGATCCAACTAAAACTAAAAACTAGGCAAAAACTTCATGCTAGCCCACATTTAGAGCACATATAAAAGAAGACAATAAAGTACATTTACAGGACAATAGGTCAGGACAATAGAGGAATACGGATTTACCTATTTGGCTTACTATGACGTTCTTGCCAAAATAACAGAATCCCCCAACGAAATCCTTGAACACAAGAGTTTCTAGTGCAAAGTCCACTAGTCGACCCCGCACCCAAGGCTGCTATAGATATCTGCTTCTGGACTGCTAACTTCATCTACGTTGGCGTTTTGTTTTTATTTTTAGAAACAAACGCTTTTGGTGTTCCTTTTACCGGTTCTAAAATATAGGAGCGACTACTTGAGAATTTTGAAGAACAAGTTTCTCTCTTGTTTCAGTTTGTTTGTTTGGCTTCGAAAGTGAACACCTCCATCATGAACGTCCCTTTTTCATCCCTCCCGTTTTCTTAATAAGACGTTTTAGCCGTGCTCATTTTCATTTTTCTATACAGAAAAGTCGTAAGGTCATGTGGTGCAGGTGGACCAAACTTTGTTTTACTCTTCTGCTGGGGATCGGTTCGGCGTTTTTGCTGGTCTACTGGCTAACAGGGAACAGTTTCATTCCAATGATGCGAACCTTTTCATTTGATAGATCTGGTGATGATGGTGAGAAAATCTTTATGTTAATATCACACCTTCCCATTTTTTTTCTCTTTAGTATGAAGAGTCGTTTATGTAATCGCAAGCACATCGGTCTTTTCAGTAATTTCCATGAGAAGTGTAACCGCAGTGGAAATTAGTGGGTTCTGTTCACAAATACAATTAATTCTCTCTTTTTCCTAGAATGAGGACTGGTTTTCTAGTAACAGTAACTGAACTGCTACGATATACAAATTGATTTGCTTTTTACCAATCAGAAGCGAGTATTTGCAGTAGTTGTGTAAACTAGGAATGGCGACACAAACAAGGGATAATTAACACAGCTAGCAACACGACTCTCTCTCTCCGGTGTTGCAACACTCCCCCCGCGAACGGCCTGTCCGTCTTTCTCGACGAAATTGCATCTGTTGGTAGGCCTGCTGTACGGTCAGCAGTGTTGCGCATGCGAGTGTGAAGTGTGTAAAGAAGCATGGCCGACAGCCTAAGTAAAGTATATGCTCGTTGTGTTAGTCGAGTTGTTTGTTCCTGTTTATACCGGTACCTGCTGGTCAACATGGTGTCAGAAGAAGACGAATCTTCGCCTGAAGTTTACTGTGAGTTTTAGTTGTCCTGGTTAGACTGCATGACATCGAACTGTGCTTGCAATCGCTCGATAAGTTCCCGCCATTTTGTTGTCAAGTGGGTTCTTTCCACGTTCGTCGTGTTTGCTGTTATAATGGCTGGCACACCGGTCGGTTTTCCGGTCCCTCAAATGCAAGAAGGTTTAGATGATCGAGAAGCTCTAGACTGTTTTATTTTAGATTACATTGATTATTGTACGGTGATGGGATGGTTCGTTCCGAAAGATGGCTGCAAATATGACTCTGGCAGCGAAGCAGGGGTAGCTCAGTGGAAAAAATCGGATTTGTGTATGTCTACACTTCGTGCTACGCTTCCGCCGAGGATGAAGAGACTAATAAACCCAAGCAATAAGACCCTTGGTTTATCTGTCACGGATAATAGTAACCCAGTTGAAGTTCTTCAGGCTCTCATTCAGAGATTTGGTGGCAGTGTGAGTGTTCAAGCTGAGCGAACAAAAATGGGTCGCATGTTTCAAACTGAAGGAGAATCAATAAGTGCCTGGGAATGTCGAGTAGTAGAGCGAGCTAAGTATTGTGAATATGGGGACTTTGAGGATCAGGCTTGTCGTGACAGGTTCATTGCTGGTTTAGTGGATGAAACTCTACAGGGAAAGTTGAATACTAATGGCCATCGGAACAAGGAAGGAGTCATTGTAGCGTTTCGTACGGTCGTTGAAATAGCTAAGAACTATGAATCTTCCACGGATGCGAAAAGACTGATGAGACAAGTGCGGGGAGACCAGGAGCAAGTCAACTGGGCAGATAAAACCTCTCGTTGGAAAGGAAAGAATCCTCAGCCCTCAGGTGATAATCAACGCAAAGGATTGTACCAAAATGAGTGCAATTATTGTGGAGCCAGGCCTAGTCACCCTAGAGAAAAGTGTCGTGCAGTTATGTTGAAGTACATGTGTCGGAACTGTGGCAAGGAAGGGCATGTTGCCAGGAAGTGCATGAGAAAACCCCAGAATGTGAATGCAGTGGATGAATCTGGGTCTCCTTGTGAACAAAACGTGTATCACTTGTTTACTTTGGACATTCACTCTGTAAGAGCTGTTTCGGTGAAGAAAGGGAAAAAGTTCTTTGCCGCGATCAAATTATCCGCAGCTAAAAATCATTTTGTTTGGAAAACACTCCAGTTGGATACGGCTTCGACAACCAATACCCTGGCAGTAGAGGATCTCTGGAGTATGTGCCCAGTAGGATTTGATGTCAATTCCCTGATCCAGCCATCTCGCGCTACTTTGCACACCTATGGAGGAGGTGTCATCACACCTGTGGGGCAGGTTGAGTTAGTTTGCGAAACTCAAGGAAAGTGTTACCCTCTTGAATTTCAGCTGTTGAGTAAAAAGATCATGGGATCACAACCACCCCTCTTAAGTGGATCTGACTGTGTCAAGCTTGGGCTGATTGAGATAAAAGGAAGTACTTCGCTGTCAGTTCAGAGTGCCCAGAACAGCAAGGATATGATGGTGCATCAACTTCAGTCAAGTGCCCAGGGGAACAGTGACAGTGTTGACGGGGACATCACAGCCTCCACCCTCCAAAACACTACTGCACAAGAGCTTACATCTGGTGTGTCAGACCCACCCGGTAGTATTGACCCAGTCGCCCCTAACGGTGGGGATGAAAGTATTGCTGCAGTTGGTGCCGAAACGAAACCTATCGTCAGTAGTGGCAACCAGTTTAGTGTTCCTCGTGTGCCTGTTCCTTGGGGAAAGTTAACCAAAGGCATTGTCTTGGAGGTTTTCAAGGATGTCCATACAGGATTAGGAACTTTGGGCCCGCCTTTGCACATCTCCATGAACCCTAATGTGACTCCAGTTCAAGCTCACCCCCATCGATGCCCTGTAGCTAAAGAGCCCAAAGTAGCAGAGGCAATACGAGACATGGAAAAACAGGGTATCTTGAAGAAAGTCACGGAGCCCACGGCGTGGATCTCTAATAGTGTGTACAGAGAAAAACCAGATGGTAGCCTGCGGGTGTGTATCGACCCCAGTCAAACCATAAATAAAGCCATTGAGGTCCCAAAGTACCCTATTCCAACTGTTGATGAGTTACTGCCAAAGCTGAGCAATGCCAAAATTTTTTCCTGTGTGGATGTGTACAAAGGATTCTCTAACATTGTCCTTGATGAGAGTTCATCATTTTTAACTACCATGCATACCCCAATAGGGAGATACCGTTGGTTGCGTATGCCGTTTGGTGTCAGTCTGGGGCCAGAAGAGTATCAGCGAAGGCAACACGAAGTGCTGGAGGGCTTGAAAGGTGTTGTTAACAAGGCAGATGACATCTTAGTCTTTGGAAGTGGAGAAACTGTCGAGGAGGCAGAAAAGGATCACGACATGAACTTATGGAACTTAATGTTGCGCTGCAAAGAAGTAAACCTCAAGTTAAACCCTAAGAAATTTCAATTCAAAGTCAAGGAAGTTACCTGGATGGGACATCTCCTCAGTGGCAATGGGGTTGCTCCACATCCTGATCGTGTCCAAGCCATTGTTGACATGAACCCACCACAAGATGTTAAGGGGGTTCAGCGTTTCCTGGGTATGTGCAACTATTTGTCACGGTTCACACCAAATCTTGCCGAAATTGTGAAGCCACTTACAGAGCTAACGCACGTCAATGCAGTCTGGTCGTGGTCCTCACAGCATGACCAAGCCTTCAAGGAAGCCAAACGTGTAATCGCAAATGCCACGACGTTGAGGTACTTTGATGTGAACAAACCATGTGTCTTACAAGTAGATGCCAGCGACACAGGTTTGGGTGGAGCATTGTTACAAGAGGGCCAACCTGTGGCTTTTACCAGCTCCACATTGTCAGCCACTGAAATTAACTATGCTCCTATTGAAAAAGAGTGTTTGGCCATCAAAGTAGCATGCACTAAGTTCTACCAGTACCTGTATGGCAAGCAAGATGTTGTAGTTCATTCAGATCACCAACCGCTTGAAACCATCTTCAAGAAACCGTCGAGAAGTGCCCCCAAGCGCTTGCAGCGCATGATGCTTCAGCTTCAGCCATTCAAGTTCACGGTGGTGTATAAGAAGGGCAAGTACATGTACTTGGCCGATACTTTGTCAAGAGCGGCTTTGAAGCAGCCTGCACCCTCGGGCACCCAAGAGGAAGTGTTTCAGTGTTACTCAGGGGATGCTCAAGAGTTGTTCAGAGCAGAGCTCGAGTCACTAGAACTAGATTCCCCTGAAATACAACCAAGTACCTTAGAGGAAATCAGAGTGGCAACACAAGGTGATCGTACGCTGTCTGCCCTTTGTCAGTTTGTAGCTCATGGTTGGCCGCCGGACAAGTCCCATGTTCCAACAGTGCTCCGTCATTATTACCCATGTCGGGATGAGTTGGCCGTGTATCATGGTGTTGTGTACAAGTCCCATAAGGTCATCATTCCCCTGCAATTACAGTCTACCATGGTGAGAAAACTTCACCAAGGCCACCAGGGTGGTGAAAGCATGGTGCGCCGCGCCCGAGAAGTGATGTATTGGCCTGGAATGCGAGCAGCAATTCTCCAAGAAAGTGCCAACTGCTCTGTGTGTGCTAGCTACAGTTCATCACTACCGAAAGAACCGATGTTGTCTCATGAAATTCCACATGGCCCTTGGAAGTTCATCTCACAAGACCTGTTCAAGCAAGGAGGACGGTGGTATGCTGTTACTGTAGACCATTACAGTGACTGGTTTGAGGTTGACCTGCTAAACGAGGACATTACTGCGGCACACGTTATTTCAGTTACAAAAGCACATTTTGCCCGCTACGGTGTTCCGGATAAGTTTCTGTCAGACAATGGGCCCCAATATGTCTCTCAAGAGTTTGTGAATTTTGCCAAGGCTTATGATTTTCAGTTGATCACCCGATCGCTGTATTACGCGAGAGCCACCGGTAAAGCAGAAGCCGCTGTAAAGGAAGCTAAAAAGATGCTGAAAAAGTCTGACCTGCTTACTGGTCTCTCTTAGAACATAGAAATACACCGCCTCAGGGGATGACCTTCTCCCCAGCACAGAGGTTTCTTTGTCGTCGAACAAAGTCAAGTCTGCCGGTGTCTGAATCACTGTTACGCCAGTCTGTACCACCAGTGACAGTGGTGCGCGATGAGCATCTTGACAGAAGAGCTAAAGCAAAAGCTCACTATGACAAAACTGCGAGTAAGGAGCTAGCGCCGCTGATTCCTGGACAATACGTTTATAGCAAGCCCAATGATCATCACCGGGGTGAGAGATGGAACTTTGGAGAGGTCTTAAATGAGGTGACACCACGTTCGTACCTCATTAAAACGCCAGACGGATTGGTTCGACGGAATAGAACCCACCTAAGACCTGCTGAGGCTGCGCGTTCATGTAATCGTCAACCTCTCACACAACAGGTTGTACCCGCTGTCGGACAGCAAGACATGCCCGCTTCAGACAGCCCTGTTGTTCCCCCTCCTACACCAGACGAAGCAGTGCCTACCACTGATCATTCAGTCGGAGCCACACCTTCACCAGTTGAAAGTCCAGTGCAAAAGTCGCGTTATGGTCGACCGATCCGCCCACCGCAGAGGCTAGACCTTTAACAGCGAACAGTTAATGCATGCTCGAAAACACTAAGCGAGACACAGCTCAGATTGTTGACTAACGTTGCTTGTTCCTGTTACTAAGTTATTGTTATTTTTGTTTTGTTCAGAAACATATTAAGGCGTTAATAGTTTCTTTTGAAAAAAATGGGGATGTTGGTAGGCCTGCTGTACGGTCAGCAGTGTTGCGCATGCGAGTGTGAAGTGTGTAAAGAAGCATGGCCGACAGCCTAAGTAAATTATATGCTCGTTGTGTTAGTCGAGTTGTTTGTTCCTGTTTATACCGGTACCTGCTGGTCAACACATCTGTCACACTCCTCTCCATAGAAAAGATAACAAACCCCAGACGCGCTAGAGATAAACAGTACAAGCTTTAAGCGCTGGCTTCAAGTCATTGTATAAGTTACACACAATATCAGCCCCCTGCGAGGAATTTCGCTGGTTCCAAATTCAACTGGCAATAAAAACTCCACTACTTGTCCGGCAGTCGGATCGTGGCCATTTGCTAACCACGTCGCGTGCAGCTCCTTACATTTCTACTGTCGAGATCCATTTATTTACGTTGTCATCCTCTTTCCATAACACTCTGGTGTATCGTCTTCCATTAGACCGCTGCAGCCAGTAACCTAGTTTTGTTCGCCGTTCGTAGTTTACACCGGACCGACTGACCGATCAACCTACCGACCGAATAACCGGCTGACCCATCGAATAGCCCCGACCAACCAAACGAACGTGTATCACGTCACCGGTCAACTGACCTCTCTGCATAAACTATTTAAACGATATAAAGAGACTTACATTTGAAATAAAGTTTATTTTATATTTCAAGTGTATTCTGTGCAACCCAGTAAACGGTTAAACCGTGTTATAAGCAGACATTTATCTGGGGAGATACAGAGTCTATTGGATTATAAAATATTTCATCGACAGGTGAACCGAGATTGAACAAATCCAATAAAACCATCAGCCACCAACTGAACGTCCTGGCGAGTGGAGCCCAATTGCATCTGATTATACAGTTTCCGGTACTAAACACTTCCGGTGGTCAGAATGACAGTAAACTCGTGGAAAGGCAGAAGGAGTTTATTTTCTGCCTCCAACGAAACTTACTCAGTCCCCACGTAAGTTGATCACCTTTTGCTAACGTCTGGTGGAAAAGAGCCTCTTTTGGACCGAGCCAGATGTTTGTTGTTTGTTGTTGTATCATTATCATTATCATTACTTTTTCCGTATTTCCTCTATTTACCCCCACCCTGATCCCACCCCACTTCTAATGAACCCTCAGCCTCTGTTTTGCCACCCCCCCCCCCAACACAACCCCCTTAAACTGTAATAAATTACTGGAGTAGGAACAGTTTTAAGCGAGTGTATCAGTTATATAAAGTGTACGTTGGATTTTATACGGCTATAAATTGTTTGTTTTATTCACACTGATTAATTTGTAATATTTTTCGTCACTTTGCAGTCGGTTGAAGAACCTTGTAACCAGAATTTGTGATTAAAGATAATTCAGCATTTCCAAAGGAACTGACAATTTATTAAGCTCCCAGCCTCCAATAAGCTCGCTGCTTTCTGATAAGCTCTATTCCAGAAGTACTGAAAAAATATATCTATCCCAGAGGATTAATGGAGGAAATACGGTTACTATTCTTATTGTTGTTTTTATTGCAAAAGATCCTTTTCAGTCACGTGACCAGCGGCCATATTGGTTCAATAAAACAAAAGAAAGTATCTGCATAAAAATAGAGTTCAATTCCCATAGGGACACCAATATGGCCGCCGCGATGTCATGTGAAAATGATCTATTATTTGTTTATTTTCAGGTAATGGGAATTCATATTCTGTTTGAGAGCGACCAGGATCCTCTTTACATCAAAGCTTTGAATTTGCGTTTGGACTGGAAACTAGTCTTCCATTTCCTTGGACGACGCATGCGCTACAGAGATGGTTTCGAATACGCCTCGCATAATTTATTACGGAAAAACGCCATGATTATAAACTCAGATTGTTACGTCGATAAGGGCTTTGAACATCTCGATGAAAACATTTTAAGCAACAAGACAATGTACGCATTGACAAGACATGAGACAGAAGAAAACGTTCGTCTTTGCGGTGCGAGAGATTTTTGTGGCACGAATGCAGCATACTATGGTTCCCATGATGCCTTTTTGTTCAGACTACTCGCCCCAGTTTCCTCTGAGTTCCTCAGTAAGATTGACTATCGACAAAATATGGGGGGAATCGAGCAAGTGATAATGTTCTCTTCCAGGAAATACGAGGGATTCACAGTAAAGAATCCTTGCAAAATTCTGCATATTGTTCACCACCACTGCAGTGGACAGAGGAACGAAGGAGAACTGCACATTCACGGACAAAGAGTTGACTACTATCTTAATGTCCGTGGAAAAGGATATCAAGTTGACGCGCCGTTTTCTGATCTGTAATGGTAATAAATGTTGTTGCTGTTGTTGCACATAAATACAAGGGAACCTCTCATCATCTTTATATAACATGGATGTTTTACCACAACCGAAACACAAAGTGATTGAAGTAGAGTCTTGAAACTAAACGAATTCCCAAAAGAGAAGCAGTATCAAAACAAACTTCTAAATATGACTCGATCAACTCGAACTTTCTGCGTAAAAATACAATGGATTCAGGTTGAGCGTTTAATGGCGTCAGTTACCGCGTTCGTTATCACTGTTGATTGGGTTGCGTTGCGAAGCAAATTGTCACACGTTACTAGGCGGGGATGATAGCGTTCTGTCAGTTGTCTGACAGAACGCTATCATCCCCGCCTAGCAACGTCTGATAATTTGCCTCGCAACGCAACCCATTCAACAGTGATAACGAACGCGGTAACTGACGCCATTAAACGCTCAACCTGAATCCGCTGTAAACCGACTCTTGTTTTAATACCTATGACTGAGAGTTGAATCAAACCACTTTAAAGGTCGGCCCAAAGGGTGCTTTTAAGACCTCGAGGAAGCGAGATGCCCGTAGGAACCGAATACAACTTCATAAAAAACTGTTACGGTAAAAATGATTTCGGTCAACTTTGAGAAAAGATGTTTGTATTCTCGCCTCAGTGACCACAATAACATATTTTGCAGGTGAATTGTTTGACTGAAATTTGCATGTAACGGTAAAATCTAATGAACTATTCTTGTAGTCGAGATCCCTCTGCGCCGCTGTCTATCATTTATATTCACATGTCGCTGTGTGTCTGTAATTTCTGTAATATTAAACATTTCATAAATAAACTGAACTAAACTGGAACTGTCATTAGCTTTCAATCTTTCCATCGTAATCGAACATGGTTCTCCGTTGGCGCTTTGATTCAAGTTTTCGGTTTTACTACAATAAGCCAAGGTAAAGCTCGAATCAAAAACCGTGTTTACTTCTGATTTCACAATGAGAGCGAAGCGCGTGGTTCTGCTGACAAAACGCCGTGTGATAAGTTTGACAAATACATCTTCCATGTGGACTTTAAAAATTCATTTTGATCAAGCACGCAAAACATTCTTGTTTGATTTCATCATTCGGATAAGAATGCACTCTACGGCTCGAATTACAAACTTAGTAATAATTAGTTGATTCACGCTCGGAATACTCACCCCAATGTTCTTTTAATTTATTCTTTTGTCTGACCCAAGTGACCCCCCTTACTACTACCCTTAAAACTTCAAAGAGTCGCCAAAAAGTACCGTTTTGTCAACCCTGAAAACGGACGTAAAGGGTGGAAACTTGGCCAAATTCACCCTCCTTTTAAAGAGACTTGCCAAAAAAATCAGCCTAATTTAGACTCTTCCTGTCCCTACTCTGCCTTTCTTTGGCATTGAAAGTTGAGCTTCCAAACTTGAAAACGTCTTCCGCTGACGCTAAAGAGTGACCAAAAACCTGTTGTCTTTTTCAAACGCGCTGTTGTCAATCGCTACGAGCGCCATAACATCTCTCGGATTTTGTTGAAAACTAGAGCCTCGTTTCAACTCCTGTGTTATAATAGAACTTGCCCTTACTGTGACTAAAATGCTAACATTTATCGAAGGGGCATTTAAGCCTAAGTACTCCGATTTTCAATTGTTTTAGCGCATAGCCCTAATAACTCGAGTTGGTTGTCTGAAAAATGGAAGTTCCCCCAACACTAACCTTGAAAGCTAACCGATCGCCGAGGCATCGCTTATGCCCAACCGCTCGGATTTCTTGAAATATAATAGAGGTTGCCCTTACCCTAGGTAAAATGCTAACCGTTTGTCGAGGCGGCGCTTAGGCTTAATCACTCGGGTTTGTTAACAGAACCTTGTCTTGTCATAATAGCGGTTGCCCTTTCTCTGACTAAAATGCTAACCGTCTGTCGAAGCGGTAGTATCGAAAACGAAGCACTCGAAAACGAAGATCGAAGCACGAAGCACCCAGAAACTCGAAAACGAAGCACCCGAAGTCGAAAACGAAGCACTTAGGTCGAAAACAGAGCACCCTGAAACTCGAAAACGAAGCACTCTAAGTCGAAAACGAAGCACTTAGGCCGAAAACGAAGCACCCTACAACTCGAAAACGAAGCACCTAAGTTAAGTCGAAGACGAAGCACTCGGTTTTTAAGGCGCCGACTTCGACTTTGTTTGATCGGAGATAGGTAAACAAGACAGTCCCTAATCGAGCGTTGATCAAACTTGTCAGGGTCGAATCTAGCACGATAATGAATACAGTACTGCACAAAAACTATTCAACTGCGAGGTGTCGAAAATGCATTTCCGGCGCCCTGACTGAATTAAAGGTAACACTTCAACAAAAGGTAAAGCTTGACATGCTTTATTCGCGTGTGAAACAGGAAATGCCACTTTGAAGTGTTACCTTTAATTCAGTCAGGGCTGTACAGTCCCCGAAATGATCCCGACCCCGAAATGATCCCCAACCCTGAAATGATCCCCAAATCGACCCCGAAATGATCCCATCCCCGAAATGATCCTCATTTTTCTTCTTGTCGACCCCGAAATGATCTCCAAGGAATTACAGAATGTTGATTAAACATGGGACTGTGGATTGCTTTTTTGTTCTTTGTTAAAATGCTGCAATTTATTCTTACGAAGTTTCAAACAAAAGGAAACTACTGTAGTTGTCGGGTCACTGTCTCGTTCCAGTCTCGCTCCAGTCTCGTTCCAGTCGACTTTGACCTATTTAGTGTGATGCAATGTCTCATACCGCGTGGTTTTTAGTTCCTCTTCTGTGCTATGTTTTACAAAGCGTTATTTCGGGAAATGATGATAAGCGTACAAATCCAGGATTATCGAAGAATGCAGAGGTGAGTTTCAATCTACACTGAAACACAACGTAGGAGCCTCCACAGTGCAAGCTCGCGCATAGCGTACATGCTGTATGTTACCAAGACAAAGTTTTGTTAACTAGCCATTTAATACGCTAATATTTTCGTATCTGTTTTTATTGTTTGCTGTCATGTGATCAATTTTATTTGTACGTTATGCATACCTATTAAGAATTAAATACGTTCCTGTTATGTGGTTGCATTATGTCAGTTGCAGTCCACCTTTCATAAAAACATTAAATAGCTTCAGTTAATGTTTCTACAAATTGCATTTATTGCAAAATATTCCCTATTGTTACTTCACTTTATTCTCTTTTAGTTGTTAATATCAGCACCGTAAATTAATTTACTACATATGCCAAAATGTCTTTCCTTCCCCTAATTATTGAGCAATCCACAGTCCCATGTTTAATCACCATTCCATAATTCCTTGGGGATCATTTCGGGGTCGACAAGAAGAAAAGTGGGGATCATTTCGGGGTCGGGATCATTTCGGGGGCTGTACAGGGCTCCGGAAATGCATTTTCGACACCTCGCAGTTGAATAGTTTTTGTGCAGTACTGTATCCATTATTGTGCTAGATTCGACCCTGACAAGTTTGATCAACGCTCGATTAGGGACTGTCTTGTTTACCTATCTCCGATCAAACAAAGTCGAAGTCGGCGCCTTAAAAACCGAGTGCTTCGTCTTCGACTTAACTTAGGTGCTTCGTTTTCGAATTGTAGGGTGCTTCGTTTTCGAGTTGTAGGGTGCTTCGTTTTCGACCTAAGTGCTTCGTTTTCGACTTAGAGTGCTTCGTTTTCGAGTTTCAGGGTGCTCTGTTTTCGACCTAAGTGCTTCGTTTTCGACTTCGGGTGCTTCGTTTTCGAGTTTCGGGGTGCTTCGTGCTTCGATCTTCGTTTTCGAGTGCTTCGTTTTCGATACTACCCTGTCGAAGCGGCGCCTACGCCTAACGACTCGGGTTTGTTGACACGGACCTTGTCTTGGTATAATATCAGGTTGCCCTGTCGATACCCGAAAAGCTAACCGAATGCTGCACTACCGCTTAGGCTTAAAAATCGCTCGATTCTGTTGTAGCCGCGCTTAGACAGGCGGCACAATTTCTTGCGGACCGGAAATGAACGAAAGCGCTGCCAAAGAAATGTGTTAGAAGAAATAAAAACGCGCCCATCGCCAGCGATTAGGCTTAAGCGCTGATTTTTTGGGCTTTTCGTGCCGCTCTACAGTGATTAGGGTTAAGCGCCGAGAGGGCAAACGGTTAGCTTTTAAACGGTGATCAGGGCAACTCTTCAATACCATGTGCTTTAAAAAAATTTCGCATTTCCGTTTCAGATCGAGTCGGAGGCGGTATCGTTTGCAGAAGGAAGAAAAAAAGGAAGAAAAAAAGACTCACGTTTCGGCCGGATTTGTTTTGTTTTAGTGTTTCTTGTGCTGTCAATTTTATTTTTTCCCATTTCTCTTCAAGGTACCTCGTGCTGAAAATGGCGACTTGAATCCCTTCACTGATGATTCACCAGGCTTGACGGATGACTGCGTGTGCTTTTGTTTACAGCCAAAGTTGTAACCTGGCAATATGCTCTTGGGATCATCATTAAAACAAAAACAAAAAACAAATCGTTGTAGCCAAATGCACTCGTTATCGTGACTGCGGGGGAGGTACACTGACCTCAACTCTAAAACCTAACCCGTTGTCCACGCGGCGCTTGCTGAAGCCTAATAACTCAGCCCATGCTTATTCGTGTCTTCATTAAATAAGAGAGGTTCCCCTTACCCCAACCCTAAAACCTAACCTGTTGTCGAGGCAGCGCTTAGGGCTAATCACTCGGTTTTGTTGTTTGTCGACGCAGCGCTTAGCCCTAATCCCTTGGGTTTATTCCTAGTCTCAAATAATAGAGGTTCCTCTCACCCTAAACCCTAAAAGCTAACCGTTTCTCGAGGCAGCGCTTAGGCCCAAACACTGGGATTTGTTGTCTTATAAAATAGACGTTGCCCTAACCCTAACGCTAAAAGCTAACCGGTTGTTGACGCAGTGCTTAGGCTTAATCACTCGGATTTCTTGTGTTTTGTTGCGGCGCTTAGGCCTAAATACTAGAGATCGGCGCTTAATTAGGCTTTAAACATTGAAAACCCTGAGGGAGGGAGGGAGGGAGGGAGGGAGGGAGGCAGCGAGGCAGGCAGGCAGGGAGGCAGGGAGGGAGGCAGCGAGGCAGGCAGGCAGGGAGGGAGGCAGGCAGGTAGGAAGGTAGGTAGGTAGGGAGGTATGTAGGTAGGTAGGGAGGTAGGGAGGCAGGCAGGGATCGGGAGGCAGGCAGGGAGGCTGGCAGCGAGGTAGGCAGGCAGGGAGGCAGGCAGGCAGAGAGGCAGGCAGGCAGAGATCGTTTCCCAAACTTCCCGGTTCCTTTTAGTTTTCAACATTTTTCGTCAAACCAATGCATTGATTTAGCTGCCCAGTTCTCAAAGCTTGAACACAAAGCGCTCAAATTGGATTAAAGTCGATTTCACTTGTCTGTGGAAGCCAATGTTGGAAAAGCAATTCTAGTCATGATGCCATCTTGAAAGGGGCCAAGGAACAAGTGGGATACAGCAGCAACGTCCAACATGTTCCCATTCTGGCTGAAGTGAAGGGAACATGAAGCAAACTCACAGCATATGATGTTCATATTTCCGTGAAATCCGTGAAATCCGTCATTGCCGTCCCTTGAAGAAGAGTTGTGATTTTGCTAACGTATTACACCTCATTGCTCTGATGACCCTGAAATCCGAGAAATCCGTCTTTTCCGTATGTGCTGAAAAGTTGTTTGACGTCAAAAAGATTGTATCAAGACTTGACTGTTGGTGGAATTCATAGAGTGAACCAAAGACTTTTTTTATGATGGCGGAAAAGACGGATTTCACGGATTTCACGGAGACATGAATGATTAATGTTTAAAACTTGCAGTAATGACTGGCTGCTGAATGAATTTATTAAGTAAACACAAACTTTTTTCATAAAGGCGGATTTTACGGATTTTACGGATTTCCCGGAGATATGAATATGTAATGTTAATATAATATTCTCTTTATTACTGTAATACATATATATATAAAACGTTAAAAAGGAAGCGAGGATGGACAACTTCTGACGTTAAAAGAGATAAAAAGAATAATAAAACGTTTCGGTCAATGACCTTCTTCAGTCGTGATGGTGCAGTGGTTAGCACACCCGACTAGTAACCAGGGGGACGAGGGTTCGACTCCCACTCACGGCATAAATGTTTTTTCATTCAAAACGGATCAGTTAGTAGTTCGCTGTTTTTCTTCATTCAACTATAAATGTGCGCTTTCCAGAATTATATTATATATATATTTAACAATTATTCAATGAGCGCGCGTTGGATATGAGATGATAAATAGCCAACGAGGCGCGTAGCGCCGAGTTGGCTATAACCAGTCTCATATCCAACAAGCGCGAATGGAATAATTGTTTTATTAAATTCCTTAAACTCCAAAAATTTGAAGTACGAAATAAAAGCGAAAAAAGCGAGAAAATCCGAGTGAAATCGAAAAAAAAAATTGATGAAGATGCGATGTTGCATTTCTTGCCTTTTCGCGTACTTGTAAACGTCGGCATTAATCCAAACTTTCCATAAAAAAGTTTTTTTTCTTTTTTTGGCTTTATTCAGAGAAAAATTTCGCTCTCCAGGGAAAACATTTTTAGCTTAGCAACGCTTAGCGCATTCATTTACCATATAAGGTCAAACTAAGGTATATGAGCTGATAACCAAGATTAAGTGAACCAATCAGAGTACGCGAAATGCATTATCCGAGGTTGAGAATTTAATAAATATATATATTCATGTTAAACTATACATTTGTCTAGTTTTAGTTAGGCATTGTTTATATGTTCATATGTGTTCTGTACCGTTGTCAAGGCCGTAAGTTAGATAACTCATTGGGTTTATTACGTCACCTTCGTTAAATAAAGAATATTGTATTGTATTGTATTAGCACGCACATTTAAAAGTAAAAGAAGGTACACATTCTGTTCAATTATATCAAGGTGCAATTAACCGTATTAAGGGAATAGGCCATTTTCGTATTCTCGGTATTGAACTGGATCTAGCATGAAGTGGAGGCTCTTGCGGGGGAATCTTTTCATATGTAAATGTATTCCCTCGCATGAGCCTCCACTTCATGCTAGATCCAGTTCAATACCGAGAATACGAAAATGGCCTATTTTAATACGAGAAATCAAAATCCTTAGGCATACGCACAAATTTAAAAGAATAAAAGGTGACTATGTTATCGCCATAATAACTTCATGAGTACTCAAACAAAAATAAGACTATTATTATTATTATTATTATTATGACTTACTTAACGCCTATACTCGAGGAGGGTTTTGGACATCGAACAAGAAACTTTCACGCCCCTTATTTTCACGTCAACGGGCGGTATGGGAAAGGAGTGCTTGCAATACCATAGCAGACTGGCGCAGCAGATCTCCATCAAGAAAGGAGAAGATTATGCCAAAACAATTTCATGGATAAGAGCAAGGACATCATTCGCTCTATTAAGATCCGCACTAATTTGTTTAAGAGGATCGAGGGTTAGAAGAAAAGCTGTTCGTGATTTTAATAACATTGACATTGACATTGAAATTCAAGAAGGAGCCATAATGTAATGCTTGGGGGCTCCATCATAGTGTTTTCTTCAGACGGATATTTTTTTTAACTGTTTTTAATTTGTTCTCAGCCATGTTTTATGAGAGATGAATTTTTTTTTTAATCGAATTATTATTATCATGAAACGTAGTTTTTAGTATATCTTTATATATTCATACGGATTATAACTGTGAATACCTTAGCATTTTAGTAGATCATATATTGAGTCGTAAGTTATATTAAGGTCCAGGACCTAGGCTTCCAAGGAAACACAATTGTTGCAGTTCGCAGTCAGTACGCCTGTATAGATGCAGAATAGGCT
>OX419342.1:28782375-28892375 GCA_948470475.1 Galaxea fascicularis | reverse complement strand
AATTATGCTACTTTTTTAAAAAATTATTCTGTGCACAAACTTCACAACTCACAAGACAAGTTTGAAAATGTATTTTATTAACCCTGGCCAGACGTTCTGGGCCCGGTTGTTCAAAACCTGGGTAACTTTCTCCGGTGGTTGGGCCTATGATGTAAGTTCACTGCACTTGACTGGTTTGGCGTGGAGGCCGCCATTTTGAAACGAGCACTGGGAGAAAGACTAAGGAGTCTGGGACCGAGACACAGACTTCCGGTTCCGTTTCATCGAATTCCCGCGGTATCTCAACACAAGTAAAAAAAAATCGAAAAATAGGAGTGGAAGCAACTGTTAATAGTAATCTATCGTTTTTAGTAGCTGAGATCTTCGTTTTCTTGAATTATTCTAAAATTGTGCTATTAAGACAAGAAAATATACGGATTATGCTAGCAGTGCTACTTTTGGAAAAAGGGCAAAAATTATGCTCAATTCCTCAGATTATGCCAAAAATTATGCTAGCACAATCGGCAAGAGCCTAAACCAGAATAAAGAAGAGATCAAGTGAGGTTTTGGCCTCCTTCAAAAGAGGACATCCTCTGCTGGACGCAAACCTTTGTTGGTACCAGGCTTCTTTTTTCGATGTCTATCTTGACCGAGAAGGACTGGTTGCAATGGTTGCTAATTTTTCTGCATCTTGCGGCCGGTTGTGAACGTTTCTGTGGTATCACTGAGTTAGTTGCTAGTAAAAACCAATCCTATGGAGACCTTTTGATGTTTTATTTTCTGAATCCAAATGAATCGTGGACGTGGTGCTTCCCGAAGGCCGAATCGTGGGGGTGGTCGTTTCAACAAACCTAAAACCAGCAATCGTGCTGTTTTCTCTCCATCAAAAGAACATGATGTGGACGACGACAGCACAGATGACAGACAATACGATGATTCTGGTGTTGAAGTTTGTGAAGCTTTGACTAAAGGAAGAAGTGCAGGGTCGGTGAAAACTTGTTGGAGGTCGAGTAACAAAGCTCTTATTCAGACACTTCATATGAGCGTCGAGAATCGAGAGATGGTCGATGAAGTCCTCCGAGATCTACAGATCACCATCGGGGATAATGAATTTCACCAAAGCCCAGCTTGCAACGCTAAAGAAATTGAGAGAAATGAAGCATACTGGAAGAAGGTTGGCGAGCGCAAACTCTTGATTGAAGGAGGAGTTACTTTCGCAGATGCTGTGGATGGTGAATCACAGGTTGAAATAAACGATGAAATCTACAGTTCTTATGCAGTGCAAAAATTGCTTCAGTGTGGTTTTGAGAAAAAGAGGTGCTTGGTTGCTCTTAGAGAGAATGATGGCGACGTAGGGGCAGCTCTGGAATCTTTGCTGTGCAGTTGCTGTGGACTAAATGTGATTGGAAAGGAAAATCCTAATTACAGTCAGGAAAACTTTCAACAAGCAGTGCTGCAAAGAAGGGAAGAAGTCTTAGCTCTGCAATCAATTTATGGTGATGCCTTCACTGAGGTTATTAAAGATAGCATATGGAATGTCAAGTTCTCACTGCCTTTTCTATTTGATGTATTTAAAACAAGAAATAACAAGGACAATGGGCAAAAGAACAAGAAACTAGAGACATCTAAAAGAGTGTGCAGATTCTTTCTAGACGGTTATTGTAGGTTTGATGACAGATGCAGATTTAGTCATGCAAGTTCTGATTTTGAAAAAAAGTCAAATGAAGCAACAACCAGTACAGAAATTCCAAGCATGAACAATGAATCTGCTGATCCATCCTTTCCATTTATTCTTGAAGTTCGATTTTGTAAGGGATCGCTGTATCCATTTGAACCACCACTGGTTGCTTTTTACTCCACAAGTGAATCAATTCCGTCGTCAGGTTGCCTTAATGTCACATTAAGACTCATCAGAGAAGCTAAGGATTTATCCACTACAGAGAGCCCCATAATCTTTTGCCTTACCAGTCTATTAGAAAATGAAGAGGAAATCATGAAATGTTTTAACAATTCACCTTCAGAATATAGTCTGCCAGTTAAAAAGAGTATTACTGCTAAAAGTGATAAAATGATCACTTGTGAAAGTGACAAAAAAGAAGCAACACCTAAGAAGCCTCAATTAAAACAACTTCCTCAGTCATCAAATCAGCTGACAATCAAAGACAGAAATGGGAAACTCAAGCAGCAATTTGAACGATTACAGGTAAGTTTTTTAGGGCTGTTGGCAGACCTGCTCCTCTCCCGGGTATACTAACTTTGAATATGGAGTAAGATTGCAGCATAGTGGCAAGGACAAGTACATTTTCAGTTTTTCTATAACTGTTCTATTCCAAAGTTAGTTACCTTCCTTGCTATAATTATTCCTTGAAGTTAATGCCCTAAAATATACATAATACTTACAAAAATAAAATCAACACTGTTGTTAATGGTCAGAGACTTAAGATATCTTATCAGATGGTAATTATGAATTTTATCTCTATCTGCTATGAAAGAAAAACAAGGCCTTTTAAACCTATTCAGCGACACTACCAGTATTCATTCTTATAACACTCGGTCCTCGTCAGCAAATAAATTCTATATTAAGAAATCTAGGTTAGAAATCCAAAAAAGAGCTTTCTCAAGAGTAGGAGCTAAAATTTGGAATGAGATGCCAGCATCATTGAGAGAGCTCCCCAAGAAACACTTCCAAACAAAACTCCACTCTTTCCTTCTCGATATTCTTAAGAAGCATAATGACTATATTGATATTTCCCAAATTACCTCTGCCCTAAAAACGTACAATTGATCTTGAGTTTTTCATTCAAACAAACTTTGTAAGAGTCATTGAACTTGTAATTTATGTTAACGATTTGACGATTTAATGATTTGGTACAATCTGTTTAAAAATTATGTAAGTCTCCTCTTGTAAATTTATTATTCATTGTAATTGTTTTGTATGACTGTTCCGCCCAGACTACAGGCACCGCGGAGAGGGTGGGGCTGGGGGGGCTTTAGCCCCCCCACTTTTTTGGCTGATTAAATTATTATTTCAATTTTTTAGGTTGTAATACGTTTTTTTCTTTGTTTTTCATTGAAAACAATTAAAAATTAACTTAATGTTAGCGTTTTTTGGATGCATTTCTAGCCATTTCAGAAGAATAATATTTCAAATTTTCCCGGGGGTGCATGCCCCCGGACCCCCCTAGTTGCCTCACGCTTGCGCGTTTGCGTTAGCCCCCCCACTTGAAAATCCGCTCAGCGGGCCCTGGACTAGCAATGCTATTTGCGGAACAGTCCTTTCTATGCTGGATATTCATTCTATAAATAAAAGTTGTTGTTGTTGTTTGTTGTTGACCTCTAGAAAAGAACAATCTTATGGTACTTTAATATATTATTTCTACACTTTCCTTAAAAGTTGGTAATAGCCCTGTAAAAATAATTACAATGGTACTATTCATAACCAAGGTTTAGAAAACAAAGTTGGGCGATTCTAAGTTTGATCAATGTATCCTTTGGTCTAAGTTTGCTTGAGAACTTTATTTTCCCATTTGCAATATCAAATAAGAGGTTCCTGAAAAGGTTAACATCAGGGAGCATGAGCAGTGCATCCTATTTCATATATGACAGTATGTTTAGAGGCCAATAGTTGTTGTTTTTTTAACAAGTGCTGTTTGGGGGGAGTTCGGTGGCACTAATTCAGAATCTTCATAGTATGTTGCAGCTTACCAGTCAATTCTTGAAGACAGGAAAAAACTTCCTGTCTGGAAATCACAGCAGAATATCATTGAAACACTACAAGAACACCAAGTGGTTGTTATCAGTGGAATGACAGGGTATTAGCAAAAATTTAATGATAAAAAACTGCAATATAATATCTTTTAAAAGCATATTAAGAAAGATTTAAAAGAACAATGATGCATTGATGTTGAGCTGATGTCATTATGAAGTCAAAATGATAGTGATAAGGAAATGTATATATCGCAGTTTTTTATCATTAAATGTTTTAAAAAATCGCTTCTTATTTGTATATTAGCAAAAATATTATAGTAATGAGTTGTAGCGACATTCTGTGGAACCCTGTTAATACAACCACTCTCAAGCCATGAAAATTTGGTCATATTTATGGGATGGTTGGGGGTTTAAAATAAGAATACAAGTGGGCTTTTGCAGTTCAGGGCAAAAAAGAGTGCTTGTAACGATGGGTTGGTTATATGGCGTGGTTCCACTGTTCCATTGATATATCCATCTTTTCTGAAAAGCCGGATTGGGAGGCAATGGGAAAAGGAAGCAAGAATGGCCTGAAAAGGGACAGAAGCTAGAAGAAAATGGAAAAGCAAGTGTCTGAGAAAAGGGAAAACTGGATAATTTGCTCTATGGTCATGATATTAAAAAATCATAGGAAGTTTCTAGAGGATCAATTACTGCCAGTTGCCTGTGTTTAGGGTAACCTGCCTAACGGAGTTTAGGTTCATGTTACATCTTCAAACCAGAAACACATGGCCACATGAAAAGTGATGCTAAAAGCTGCAGTGAAGTGTCACAGCAAGAGCACCTAGTGAAAGGAAAAAAGCGTTGATCACCAAAATGCGCTTGCTTTCCTGCCATTTTGTCTGTTTACATGCTTAGTGACCACACAACAACCTCTCTAGAAACCTCAGGTTACATGTAAATGAGGGCTATTTTTTTACCACAACTATATGGGTTAGGTTGCGTACATGGGGTCTCCCACCTCCATTAAAACAGGCCCTTAATGAAACAAAATATGATCAATAATGCAATTGTGGGAATCTTGCATTTCCTTGATTCTGTGTAGGGGAGAAATGTTCAGTGCTGCATTTTGTTTTCGAATGTTGTAAGTATTTTATTTTAATTTATGTTTTTTTAAATATCAATGGTTTATCCTAAATTACTTGTGAACCCATTTTTTTTCTTTTTTCAGATGTGGGAAGACAACTCAGATTCCACAGTTCATCCTTGATAATTACCTCAAAGGAGGGCATGGAGCTGAATGTTTCATCATATGCACACAGCCACGCCGAATATCAGCCATGTCTGTTGCAGAAAGGGTATCAGCTGAGAGAATTGACAAGATTGGAGAGTCTGTTGGTTATCAAGTCAGGCTGGAAAACAAACAGGTTAAACCATCGTGTTCTTATCTGAAGTACCAAGGCCTTGGCACTCTTCTGCTTTAAGATTTAGGTCTGGTGTCACAAACATGTTAGGGTTACCAGTGTTCCAGATAAGCAGCGGGTCTCGGGTCAAAAACCCGAGAAATCTGGCTCCCTGACCCGACACACAGAGTTGTTAAGTAAGAAAATTAGGGAAGACCCGTGTCTTGTGACCCCTTAAAAATTTTCCGTGACTCCCTAACTCTGAAAGTTAACTGGAACAATGGTTACTCTTGTTCTGATTCTGTGTTTATGTTTCACAGTTCTGTACAAACATTCTTGGAGATTTAAGGGTGGCCTTAGCAAGAATGCGTTCAGCTATCTTACAGATCCTTACTTGCTGGCAATTCAGATAGTCACATTGAATTTTTATTTGTGAATGGGCTGGCCTGAAGTTTGTCAAAATTCTGTTTTAATAAAACAAGAAACCAAAACAGTCTTCACTGTTTGCTGCCAATGCAGGTAACACTCAGATTGGCTGTGATCAAACCATAGGAGTTTTGAGATACTTTGCAAAGATCGCAGATTACACTAGCCTATTAATTCACTGATTACTAGTACAAAAAAATTAATTAGCTCTTTTCATGTGCCACAACTTAGCTTTTGCCCCACAAATCAGGCATCAAGTATAACCCCTTTATCACCCTGGATATAGAAGAATCTTTGGTCATTAAAAGGTACAACAGTAATGGTCAGCTAGATTTTGTCCTACATTCATGTACTGCAGTAATTCAAGCCTTGAGTTGTTCCTTTAAACCTATGGTATATTTCCTCTCATATCAAGATTATTTTCAGTCTGTAAGAACAAGCTTGTTGTACTGCACCACTGGAATTCTGTTGCGTCGTTTAGAAGGAGAATCCAGTTTACCTGGTGTTAGTCATGTCATTGTTGATGAAGTTCATGAGAGAACAGAAGACAGGTGAAGCAGTGCTTTCTACTGTAAGAATAATACCTGAAGCAAAGGGAAAATTGTAGTTAAAAAAATTAAAGTTAGTGCCTTAGTTTACTGAAAAAGCATAAAGATAAAAAATTTAGCTAAAGAAAAGTTCCTCTTTCTGACAGGAATGAAATCAGTTTAGACAACTGACTTTTGTGAAACCCGGTCTGTTCAACCTTTTTTCAATAACTATCCCTTGAAGAATAGGAAGGTTTAATTTTCATTTTTCTGTGCTGTAAATAGTTAAATGCAAGCAGTTCTAAGCCATGAATATTATATTGTTCTTAAAGTCATACTGTTTTACCTTCTATAGGCGAGTTTCTTGCATTTAGATTTACACATTTACAGCTGATTACATGTGCCAGTGGTCTAGCTTGATTACTTCATCTTGGCATTCACATTTTATTAATTTGCAGTGATTTTCTCATGATGGTGTTAAAGGATCTGTTGACTGTTAGACCAGATATCCGTGTTGTGCTAATGAGTGCTACACTAAATGCCCAGCTGTTTTCACAATACTTCTTTGATGCTCCCGTTATTCACATCCCAGGTACACTGTTACATTGCACCGACTACCTTATTATAATACATAGTTTGAGAAAGGAGTTTTACTACATTATTGGACAGGCTCTGTAATATACACTCTGTACTGTATGGCATAACATTTTGATAAACCAAGATTTTAACTTCCAGTTGGTTTTTAATAGCAATTCAACTTGAGTAGCTGCTATTGTTCACTCCTATAGATGGCTCCTATAGGTGGCTTGCTATTCCTGTCTGAATTTCCCACATTTTAGCCATTTAGACATTTGAGAAGAGACAGACACTGAGGTCCTTCTCTGATGTTTGTACGAACTAACTGGGCTCTCCAACATCCACTTTATTCCTTTCTAAAATTCAGACATCCTTGGTTAGGACTGCAGTGTGGGTCATAAATCCTTGGGGCACTTCTCAAACTTAAACTAAAAACTAGACATTTGAAGGGCTCAGTGGAAGAAGGGCATAAGTGACAGTTTTGGCCATTTTTTAAATGTCATCCAAATGAGCTGAATTTTTGCATGTGAACTTTGATTCAGTAGAAAAACATTACCCTGTGTTTTTTGCACAAATTTCTGCTTTATTTTCAAGAAAAACCGTGTGCAATGAACATGTTGGCATTCATTGCATCCTTTTATAGTCAAAGTGAAAACAAAAGAAACCGATTAAGTTATTTTTTTCGCTGGCGGAGCGGAATGAAGTTCGATATGAATAACAATGGTATTATAAGCCTTTATTTCAGTGTAAACTTAGCGTCTCTCGCCGTAGTGCACTCGGTTAAGTGGCTGGAATTCTGGTACAAGAGAGCACCTGGATCGATTTCTGCGGAGGAGTTTTTTTTCCTTTCAACTCTCTGACTTTTTTTTCTTTTATAGTAATCATCTTGTTGTATGTCAGGTTGATCTTCGTTTGTGACAAATCAAAAGCTCTTTGAGCCAACTTGTGAATTGAGACCAGTGCTTTAGTTATTCTCAGTAGGAGAATTGCCAAATAATAGCTGATTGCATCTGCCTAAAGTAAACCTTGATTTTGAACTCACCTTGTAAATAAAGTTTTGGTAGATAAATCCTTAAATGGTACCCCTTTTCCTCTTTTTAGTATCCTTCCCAAGTTTACCCCAGCCAATGTTGACAAATTTTAAGCTGTTCGTGTACTAACCATGTTTTGTCAGATGATCAAAACTCAACATTACAAAGGGAAATACAGCTCCTGAGCTGAGACTTATGTTTGTACTACAGGCCTGACTGTCCACTTCAAAGATTTGTCTACTATCTCTCCATTTATTTATTTAGTGTCTTTCCAAAATTTACCACAGGTTCATGTAATGTTGTTAAGTTTTAAGCTGCCCATGTACTAACCATGTTTTGTCACACAATCAAAACTCAACATTACAGAGAGAAATACAGGAACCACCTGAGCTGGACTTATGTTTGTACTACAGGCCTGACTGTCCACCTGAAAGAGTTGTCTACTATCTCTCCAGTTATGTTCAGTGTTTTCTTTGATTCATTTGATAGGTCGGACATTCCCAGTTGTGGAGTACTTTTTGGAGGATTCTTTGGAGATGACAAAGTAAGAAATATTAGAAATATTAGTTTTTTGGAATTACAAAAGCTTATTTGTACCATATGCCTTTTTCACATTCATTTGATATCAGATTTCAAGTGGACCCCAATTCGCTATACGCAAAACCCATGAAATCTACAAGCATCCCGTATACAGCTGGCAAAAAGAGTCAGATGTCAAAGGATATAACAAAAAGTCAGGATACTGTCTACTGTGCTGACTTCAGACCTCCTGATGATAAAATGGATGATCAGAGTTTAACAGAAGATCAGATGGCTGTCAGATATGCAAGTAAGCCTGTTGTTATCCCTTTCAAATGGTTTCATTTGACATCTTCCCTTTGTATTTTTTTTAGGAGGTGCATAACTTTAATGTTGAAAACTTTGTATACATTGTACATTTATGGTTTGACTCAACGTGCAAGCAGTCAAGATATACTACTGTGGCATTCTTACTGTTTTCACTGCTTACTGCTCATCTTCATCAGGCAATTTGTGCATTTCAATCTTAAATATTTGGTCCAGAAGCTCTTTGTATTACTAAGACCTCAACTGTTCGAATTTCTTTCTTGGAGTAGAGAAGATATGAAGAGGATGCCATTGTCTTTCTGTCACACACACAAAAAAATTCAAGTACAGTTGACCACCTGTTGGCTTTCCCTCTGTTCAATTACATGGTACTTGCAGTAACGGTAAAATTGCCAAATCAAATCATCAAGACCTTTGGAAAGAAAAAGAAAAACACGACTGTCTTTGGCTTGGTGTCTGTGCCTGGGCCCTAAACTGGACATTGTTCAGATGCGCCAGTGCCCTAAATCAAGCATATTCACAAACAACTAGAAAAATAGGTTTTGACTGTTGAGAAATCTGCAACAAATTTGGAGTTGGTGCCTCAAGAGCTCGGGAGAAAGTAAACACAGCAGGCACCTGTGATTTGTTGGTTTTTTGGCAAAAGATATATATGGAGAGGGCTTGATCTCACGCCTGCAAGAGTAGTGCTGAGCCTGGAGCCATATTCAGAAAGGCATCCTACAGCTGTAAGGCCTAATGACTTCAGGTGTATCCAAGAAGACCTTTTATTTTAAGAATAACCTTGGTAAAATCTGGATGTCACTCACAACCTGTTCCCATGGAATTAACAATTGGCATGGCCCTACATAATTTTGTGCTTTGGGTAGCTTTTATTGTATAGTTCAAGACAGCTTATGCAAACTCTGATGTACAGTGACTATGTGAGTGTACTATTTCAAAACTAAGACTGTGGGTGGGTAAAAAGTTTGGATCCAACTTGTAACCACATAAATGCAGCAACATAAATAAATGAGCTTAACTAGGCAAATGCAGTTTCTGGGGACTTGAGACTCATTAGGCTCAATTAAATGGAGCGCTAGGAGCATGCACTGTAAGAATGTGCCTGGCTTAGCTTGACACAGGCAGTACAGTGTTTAAGGAAATAATGATTCAGTGAAATAGAACCCATCCCTGTTATTGAATGTCACTTTGTAATGTCCACAGATAGCTATTTGAACGAAATACACGTAACCTGAGACTCAAATGTTTGGAAATCGATCAGTGTTCATTAACAGTATTTTAAAATTAATTCATCTGTTACTGTAATAGTGGTGTAATTTATTATCAGGGTTGATGTTCTATATCATGCCTTTCTGTAACATTTTTTTTCAACTTTATTTTTGTAAAGTACCACAGACAACTTAAGTGGATGGTGCTAATAATTACTATTTTATTGTTATTATTAAATGAATTTCTTTAATTCAGTCACAATAACTGTTCAGGTTAAGGTTGTTGAGGTCTTAGTTTGCGAGTAAGGTCTGAACGATTTGTTTCTGGCATTTTTTTACTTTGGCAACTGCAGAGATGGAAATAAGGGAAAACAGATTGATATGTGATTTGCAGCTGGCTTTGTCCAGTTAACGTGTTTATTTTATTCTTGGGACATTTTACTATATTATGTCATTTCTAGCTGGTAAATTTGATTGGTAATTACCTATCACCGGCCGTTATTTCCACCCCTGCAACTGATTGTATTGATTTTTTTTATTATAGGAAGATAACAGTAATGGGAAAAGAGATTTTCCTCTTCTTCTGTCTGCTCCTAAAAGGAAGTTTGAACAGTTTCTTAGTTTTCAAGGTCGTAGTTTTTTGAGACACCTCTTAAATTTTAAGCAAGTTTGGAAAGGAAAACCATTAAATGTAACGCTTGTTGGCCGAAGTTTTTCTTAACGTGGCTTCAATCAGAAAAACACTGACACTGAGGCATATAAATATTTGGTACCCTTGGATGTGTTTTCTGGGTAGCTGAAATTTGATACAATATACGCTTTGTATGTGGGTTTTACTTGATCGCTTATCACAGAAAAAATAAGGCAATAAAATTTATACCAGACAGACTTAATGCTGATTCATTAATATACAAGTTCTAAGTTATTTCTTCTTTTTAACACTGGGGTGAATAAACTCGTGTCGTCGTTGTTGTCTTGTATTTGTCAGATTTCAGTAAGAGCACCATTTGCTCACTTGGTGTTATGGATCATGAAAAGATCAACTATGATTTGATTGTTGCAATTTTGGAGTGGATTGTGGGAGAAGAACACCAGGTATGCTGTGTATGGGAATTTTTTTTGTTATGAGCAGTCATAAGCGTGAGCTTGCATTTTCCGAAAGCAAATAGTTCCCTAGAAAGCTCGTGGAAAGTTCACTTTAGCTATCAACTTCTCAACTTCTCCCTAAAATTTTCGGGCAATTAAAATATCAGCTAAGGATTCCAAACAGAGCAAATTCGTCTCGCTAATAGAATATCATTTTAAACCAGGCTTCAAACACCATAAAGGAACTTAACAATGCCTTTTTACAGCTTTTGGCTAATTTTACCCGTCGGGTGCCCCTGGCGTTGTCATATGTTTGATTGGGTTTTTGCTGTTTGGGTTTTTGCTGTTTGTTTTGTGAATTAAAGCTGTATTATCTTTTAGTACCCCAAGAGTGGAGCTATACTGGTGTTCCTTCCTGGTATGGGAGAAATCATGACTTTGATGGACCAACTTCAAAACCACAAGACATTCAGTCCTAAAACTTCAGACAGGTAACATGACCAACAGAACATAGAGATCTGTTAGGAAGTCTCATTCCTTGTTTAGATGAACACAGGTACCTCTGAGAATGATGTATATGAAATAAATCATATCAAATCAAGAAGAGAACCAACAGATGTACTTGTGTTCTGATTTGACACAAGTTCATCTAAACAAGGAAGGTTTTTGTCGTAAGACCACGAGGATACTGTTTTTATACCATTTTCTGTTTTTGTGATTTAGAAATTATTGCGTTCGAATGTAATACAAGTAGTTCCCTTTATTAAAAGATTAATTTATTGTTACGGCTCACTGGGAAGGCCACTGTAATGAACTATGTTACAGTGTTAAAATGAAGGTAGTAGCAGTGGCAGTGTCGATAAGCTACGATAGTAGTTGCAGTAGCAGTGGCGCCAGTGTAGTCGCAGTAGCAGCAGCAGGAGCAGTAGTAGTTGTAATAGTAGTAGCTGTAGCGGTAGTACACTGTAGTAGCAGTAGCGGCTGAATCTTTAAGAAAGCCCGCAAATGAACACGGAAGATTTCGATTACGGCGGTTACGTCACTAGTGTGAACAACTGGCTTTCTCGGACGTCGTATCCGCGTATCCATCATTTTTAGGGTATCGCTTCGACTGAAGTGGCAGGGTATTCTGTGCCTCTAATCGTTCCTTCCACGCGTTCATACTGAAAGGTGCTGTTGCCACTGCGGCTTAACTGCCGCAGAGGTAACAGTACCTTTCAGTATGAGAGCATAGAAGGAATGATTAGAAATGAAATACCAAATAGAAGGGAACGAGTACAGCCTTTCGCGAAGTGTAACCGGGCGGACGCCGGCAACTATCTACTTGTAACAATATGTGGTTTTTTTAACAACGCCGCAACGGAGGAATGTTTTATCAACAGAAACTTCAAGCATCTAACTTTCAATTCTTTAATTACTTGAAATACACTGAAAACACAATGAGCGACAGTCTAGGCAGAGGAAACTATCTTAAACGAAGCACGTGCGGCGTGCATACCAACACACAGTGAAGAAATACAAAGGAACGTAAACACAGCCTGTAAACGTAACAAATCATCTTGTGACCAAAAACAATTAACGTAAAAACCTAAAAAAGAAAATAAACAAGGTAGCATACCACTTTCCCCTATTTACAGACTGTGACGTTTGCTACGATCCTTCGGTCTATCTCTGAAATCTTAGTGTGTCTCGAACCGACTGACTGATCGTACCGACAACTCGCGGAATATCACGACAAAACAAAAGAGGAATTGATATAGCGCAATGATGGCGTAAATCACGCAATCTCGACAAAATGATATTCGTTACACGAAGGCTGTACATGGTCTACAATTTCTTATCTCTTTGCCGTTAGGGAAGAAAGTTCAGTTAAATTAGAATTTTGTCTGCCAATGTAACGTTTATGCATATAGCTACCAGGTTTCGTGGTGGTTGTTTTACTTTCGATAGAAAATTTTCCAGAAACCTTTTTCCGGCATTTTGTTCTTCAAACCGTAACCTTTCTTCATCTGTAGTTGGCCTACACAACGTAAACTGAACAATTTTATGTTACATCACCGGGAACCTGATTTGTTTTCAGGTTTACAATAATTCCTCTTCACTCGATGCTGTCTAGTGAAGAGCAGAGTTTGGTTTTCAGGTGAGTAAAGTTTTCTTGATTTGCACAATACTCGTGAACGTTCAAAAACTCGTGATTTTACCTTTAGTAATCAAGGGCGATCTACTCTTGGGTGTTGAACAGTGATACCGTATTAAAAATATCATTTCAGGTCAATCATTATACCCAAATTAAGAGGGAAGGTGGGTCAGGGTCGGCATGGTTTAGCATATTTTACGGTAAAACATTTACCGTGTGGACAGGCCTTAAATCTAAAGTTGGAGGCGGGGAAAGGGGAGAAGGGGGGGGGGGAGGGATGCGGCTGTGATTAGGGCGTTGGGGACGGGGCTACAAGGTGATGGATCCGTTAGAAAGTGTTATCTGTGTCCCGCTAAAACCCTTCCTGCTTTTTAGGAAGTCAGAAAAAGGTGCGCGAAAGATTGTTCTGTCAACGAATATTGCCGAGACCTCAGTGACTATAGATGATGTTGTCTTTGTTATCGATTGTGGACGAATGAAAGAAAACAGGTTAGAATGAGAGACTGGTTAATGGCTCGATTCCCATGTTTACCAGTTTTATAAGGGCCTGGCTAAACTAGAAAACATTGTTGCAGAAGCATTGTCGCGGACGCAAATGTTTCTCAATTTGGCCGCTTGGGAAACATTGTTGCGGACGCAAATTTTGCCTCTCGGACAGGCACACCAGGCCAGCATTAGTGACCTTACCAAAGCCGTAAATTCAGTGGTTCCCATAACAACAACTCTCAGTTGAAGTTTTCAACGAAACATACCAGTAGCAGTAAGCAGCAACATATGACTTAGTAACTTATAGGATTCTGGATTAAGTCGAGAAAGAAACCTTTCACGCAAGTGGTTGAACTCGTGTGAAGAAAGCGTCTTCATATAGAGCGCATTCAACCGCTGTGAGAATTTTAGAGAACACTAAGGATCTTTGAACACTGATATGCGCTTTTGATCACCTAGCATGTTAAAAAGCGCACTATAAATGAATAAATTATTATTATTATTAAATTTGCCTTTCTTACTTTCTCTAGGTATGATTCCATCAAGGGCATGGAATGTCTTCAGGAGGTCTGGGTATCACAAGCCAATGCTCGCCAGAGAAGAGGAAGAGCGGGGCGAGTTTCATCCGGGATCTGCTTTCATCTGTTTACCAATCATCGGTTTAACCACAAAATGGACGGTCACCAGATCCCGGGTATGTCATACTTGGCTTTTGGCTTTGCCTTCGTTTACTGCTTACTCACTTGTCTCTCTAAGCTTCTCGCTCTCACTGCTTACCAATTCTATATGGTAATCAATATATTTTATTTCCGGCGTAAAGGTCACATGGGCCTGCGGGGGCCCTGCCATTTTGTTTTGCTTTATATTCAACCCCTTGTGCGTTCATACAAGGAACCGTTCAACGATCTTGATTGCTGGAAACTCTTTGTCCATCTCTGAATGTGGTATATTTTAACTCAGGAAATGACAATGCGATCACTCCTTGGCTTGGCAATTGGAAGATGACATCACCAGTATATACCCCAGCTTTGATTCTTTAGATGATCAGCATGAAATAATTTTCCTTTTAATAGCATAGATATATTTATTTGTAGAAAACTAGGCTATTTTATATACCAAGCTTTTGAACTAAGAAACAAAGAATAGACTCACGAATAATTAAACCCTCTATTTAGATTGGTGACATCCTACTTCTTGTATTACTTATTTTTTTCTCTTTAATATTTGTGCAATACCATTTTGTAACTGGGAATGCAAATTAGAGCTTGTTACGTCAAAACATTTTGTGTTCATCCACTGACAAGTGCAAAAATCGAACAGGATATTTTAAGAGGGCTGTCAGACTTAAATTTGACCATAGAGAGACTTAAACACGCTTCTTTTTTTGTAGCTTTTTAGTGACAAACGCATCAAAACCATATACTACTACTACTACTACTACTACTGCTGCTGCTGCTAGTGTTACTGCTACTGCTGCTACTACTACTACTACTACTACTACTACTTCTACTACTACTAAGAATCACCGTTTATTAAACGCATTGCAGCACAAAGGCTGAATTACGGAGTTAGAATACAATATAGAAACTCAAAAACATACCCACGAGCTCCCACGAGTCAGTTGCTCATAGCCACTTTGTTTTCTCATAGAAATCCAGCGAGTACCTTTGGAGAAGTTGTGTCTGCGTATTAAAGTATTGGGATTGTTCTTTGGTCGAGATATAAAGGTTTGTTGTAGTGATACAGTTATATTTTATTTTTTTAACAATGCCCTTCCTTGTGTGGAGACCTCAATTTCAATCATCATGAAGACTTCAGTCACCCTAAGCATAATAAAAGCCAGTTTATGGGCTTATGATGACGCGATCTGATGATTTCAACCAGTAAAAAGATGAACTTTATTTCAATATCTAGTCGTTCTAGCGCCAATGGTACTAACTGGGGACATAAGCCCAATGACAAAATCATTAACAACATATTTCTCAAAGCTACCTAAAATATGTTACTACAATGATATTTTCGGTGGCTTGTAGGTTTCTTACTACATACCTTTATAGTTCATAAACTCCTGATGAAACAGCTGGGCGTGATGTGCCTTTGTGTTGTTGCAGGACGTTCTTGACAAACTGCTGCAACCGCCATCTGAAGAATCTATCAACGACGCCATCAAACGGCTACATAACATCGGAGCTCTTGACGCCGACGAGGTAATAATCTCATCTAGTGCTAAGAATAGTGCTTTCGTTTCTCCAAATTTGGAAATTTTCTAGCAGAGGAGTCATCGTTATGGTCTGCCACTCTCTTTTTGTACTAACAAAGTTCAGAATTACGTTAATGTAATGTAAATGCTTATTCTCTCTTTCAGAATCTCACTTCGCTGGGTTATCACCTGGCAGCGCTGCCTGTTGATGTGAGGTGTGTTCTCCCCATCCCACTCTAAGATGTATGGTTTATCGTATTTTTATTGATATCGTGAGGAAACAGTTTGAAGGTGGCACTGAATTCCTGAACAAGTTTTTGTGACGTGACCAAATCGTACTTTCTCAGAAAATGTTCAACGCGTTCAATTGCTAAAATTTGTCGAAGAATCATATTAAGATTCCCTGTTTTATCCGCCGCATGTGAGGGACTACGGTGGCACAAAACAACTGGAAAACCAGCCAAACCACGCCAGGGCTCGAGGCTAACGGTAGCAAGCTAGCCACAGACCAGTAAAAATTCCGTTTTCGCTAGTAGGTTTTGTGCTTCACTAGCCATTTTGGCCAGTGAAAATGTTACCACAAAACATGTGCACTAGGCACTGAGCTAGTAAGCTGAAAAGTTAGTCTCGAGCCCTACACGCGATAATTCAATCTCTTGAAACGTATTTTTTGTGCGTTGTCCGGTTTTGGAGAGCTTGTTCTGAATATTCTTTTAGGATTGGCAAACTGATGCTGTTAGGCGCCATATTTAGATGTCTGGATCCTGTGTTGACGATTGGAGCGATACTAAGTCACAGATCACCGTTTGTAAGTACAAAAGAGGAAAAACGTGTCTATGTTTGCGTTCTACTTAATGTTCAATAGTAACACGAGTGCTTTCTTATCTAGTCAGCGCCTTTGGACAAGAGAGAAGAAGCAGATAAGAAGAGACAAGAAATGGCTGTTGGTAATAGTGATCACTTGACTCTATTAAAGAGCTACAAGGTATGTCCTTAGCGCACATACTATAGGTGTGTAGCTAGGTTGTCGGGGCGGTGGTCTTAAGACCGCAATCCGCTGCTTCATACACATAACTGGGGAGGTACGCAGGTGGTTTGGTGTGTTTTTTGGAAACTTTTGATAAAGTGGCCGCGCGAATCTGGTTCGAGTTCAATAGAGAAGGTGATGGGGAGGGAATAAGAGGAGTGAGAAAAAAACCGCCTGCAATCAAACCCCATGAGATGTTTGAAACGCCATATTCTAATCATGTGTAATTATGTGTGGCATACCATGCTCACTGTCAACTGGCCATCAATCGCAGCGCGCCTTATGAAACATTGGCGGGAACACGAAAATGAAAATTTAGCCTTTGATTTACGGCTAAATCAAGGTCCATGCACGCTACAGAGAAGAAATTTAGCCGCTAATTTACGACTAACTCAGGGCCCTTGTATATTAGAATATTTAGCCGTTAATTTACGGCAAAATCCCCTCCCCTCTCGCCTTCTGTTTTGACTTCGGTCCAGCTTTCGCGCAGCTATTTGTAAATCAACTTCTCACGAATAATACCTCACGAAAAACACACCAAACCGTCCTCCGCCAACTTTTTTCCATCTTCATTCTCGTTCCTCTTTCCCTTCTCTCGTTACACAGGAAGCCTACTGGAAACATTCTTCTAATTCCCCACTTTTACGTTTTACAGTGCGTTTCCTGAAACCGGGGAAACCCAGGCAATGAAAACTAATCAGAAGGCTTTAGGAAGAATTATATGCTGCACTCAGTTTATTTTAAGTCGTTGGTTGATGTAGAAAACAAAAGCTGTGTAAGAGTGCCACTAGTAAATATATATCGTCAGAGTGCCTGGTGCAGGGTTTGAATATTTTCGCGTCTTAAAAAAAAGCCCTTCAAATGTCTTTTGAAAGTGGTTTGTTAAAACTAAGCGGTAAATTGAATAGCCTGCAGCAGAACGTTCGCATTTAAAGGGCTTTTTTAGACCGTCGCGACAACTGATTCAACTCTGTCCTCCGGCAATACGTATATTTACGAGTGGCACTCTTACTCGGCTTTTGTTTTCTAAATCAACCAACGACCTAAAATGAACTGAGTGCAGCATATAATTCTTCCTAAAGCCGCAAGCACATGAAAGTACTACCATTTTGAGCTTGACATTCAACTGACACTGTAGTCGCGTAAACATCACCGGTGAACGAACAAGTTGAGATTTCATTGTTTTGTACCAGACATTTAATTGGCTGGATTTGAAAAAGTAAAAAATCTATTGTATCAGTTCTGCCTTCTGATTGGTTTTCATTGTCTGGGTAGCCCCGGTTTCCGTAAACGCACTGCAAGTTCTGCTCCCCGAGTCTGAAATAACTTTTGTTACAGAATCGTTCCCGATCCAACTCTCCCCCAGATATGGAGTCGGTCCAGTTTCGTCGAGCTGCATACAGTTCTTAATCTTACAATCCTGTGACAGTACATGAAATTCCTGCCGATAACTAGCGAACCAGATCGACTGAAAAGCCAATAGCCTTCAAGTAATATTGCCTATGCAATGGTAACGTTTTCGGGAAGAATCGGCGAATACTAGCCACTCCGACGACGGAAATTGTTCCTCCGTTCATACTCTCTTCCAGAAAAATCATGCTGTGCTCTTTTGTTCAGGGAAGTCCATTACCACTGTATATCGTGATACCACAGTTTGAGAAAATATGAACGACGTCTGATCCTTGTGTTTGCAGGGCTGGCTTGACGTGATGGAGGGCGGAATGACTGCTGGTTATCAATACTGCCGAACAAATTTTCTGTCCATGAAAACACTTCAGGTTTATGAATACTTTTTGCTCTTTCTTTAAAAACGACTTCTTACTGTCAAGCTATTACCTTTTGATGACGATGACGACTTAAGATTTCGGGTTATTTGGAATTTTAAAACGTCGATGTTTCCCGGCACGAAAACATTTTATGGAGTATTTATGTGATTGGTTCTTACGAAAACCGTATGAGCGAATTTCTCTTTCCACGGATGAGAAAGGCGTTAAAACTGTTTATAGAATGTCCTGACAATTATTTAAACTACACTCGCATCTAGGTTTTAGGAAACGTATTCTGTTATTCACACACAGATGATTGCGAGCTTGAAGTGTCAGTACACTGAACTGCTGGCGGATATCGGCTTTATCAAAGCAGACTTAACAGCCAGAAAAATCGGGAGACTGGCGCCGAGAACTGGTGACGGAGTGCTGGCTGCCACAGGTGAACTGGTAAGTTACACGGGTGGAGTACTTGTTTGTGACATTAAAATACCCGGAATAGTGTTGGGAGGTTTTCACAAAGTGTTTCGCCAGAATTGTGAAGAGCAAAGTCAGTTAGTTTTCTAAGTTCTTTTATGTACCTATATCATCATGACGCTTTACCTACTGCTTTTAATCAAATCTTTCAAACTGGAAATCAGATTCATCAATATTCAACGAGATACTCTGACCTTTACCGACCTCATACCTGTAGAACAAATACCAAAAAATTTTCGATCCTGTTTCAAGGTCCTAGGATATGGAATTCATTACCGAGCAACATCAAAAACGCCCCGACTTTTAATATATTCAAGCGTGTGATCAAACCATTTTTAAGGGCCAGACGACAAGATACAACCTGAATATCATAACACTTTATATCTATCTTTTTGTCTAAATACACTTATATATTTAAAATACACGTCTTTTCTTTATTGTTAAATGCCGTCTAGTAGTATTTCAATGCCCGTGGGGGGAAATCTCTATTCCTCATAAGCTTTGCTTCTCGGAGATTTCCCCGCCACAGTCACTCCTTCCAAGTTATATGTTCACTTTAAATTTAATATTAATTAGCTATTTATTACCAGTTTTCTATTCTATCTGTAATTTATTCTGTGACAAGAAGATAATAAATAAATAAATAAATAAATAAATAAGTACAGTAAAAGTTATCGCATTTTGCGATATCGATTGTTTTAAACTGTGTAACTGTTCGTTGTAAACAGCACTCCCTTCAATGTCGCGTGGCTAAGGCGATACAGATTCACTTGAATATATCGCAAAATGCGCATAGCCAAATACAGACAAGTAGAGGTTTCGTTTATATTTAAACGTAGTTAGGTGTCCCCAACTGAATAAGTTCACGATTGAAAACACAAGAACCCAAAGCTGTGCTTCAGCATATCGGAATGCAGTTTTGTAAAACTTGCCTCGAGCACAAATTCTTACGTGAACAAACTATCGACTTCGTTACTCTGCGATGGTGGAGAAACATGAAAGTCAATGAAAAAAGACAAACGAACAGTACTAACAAACAGAGTTACGCTCGCTTATCTCTCTTCCTCACTCGTCGTTTTTGCGCAACTTTACAATAACTTAACATCATAAACAAAACTCAGCAGATCAATAGTCTGAAGTTTTCAGTTTTTATTTTTGTTTCTTTTAGATGAACGCGAATTCAAAAAATCAGAAGTTGGTGCTGGGAGTTGTATGCGCTGCTCTGTTTCCAAATGTCGTTCAAGTTGTAAAACCGGACACCAAGTACAAAGCATCTGTTGCAGGTGGGCGTCACTCAATCCATGATCACGGACGAGACACCTTGAACTGGGTGACTTAAAGATTTGTTTTTCCTTGACATGAGGTGTTATCCAACACTTTGAAAAATAGTGTGTTTGTACAGACGCAACATTTGTCGCAGAAGCCTATAGTTTCTTGCCGCGAAGTAAAGAGAAATATCTTTTTGTTTCCTTAAGAAATATTGCTTGTGTAAAAGTTGACATTGATTTTTGACGCTTTTTCCAGGAGCTGTCCCAGTAGATACCAAGGCAGCCGAACTTAAGTTTTGGACTAAGCATGATGGACAGGTAAGAACAGCTGGCGTTACTGGTAAATCAATGATATATTTCACGGGTCAAATATAAAGCCGGCAATGGAAAAGCCATTACTGAGAAACCAAACCAATCTTCTATTTCTTCACGAATCACTTTATTGGAGGCTTGGAATCACGTAAAAACGGAAAAGATAATTATTACAGATACATGTATTCGTACAAACGCCGATCAATACATGATTTAAACTCATGCTGCACGTGACATACGCTACGCTATTAATTCACTCGTAGAAACTAAAGAAATCGCTAATCGATCCTTTTAAAGAAACCAGTTTTTCTTTCCAATTCTTTGTTTTTAAGCGCTACTGTCATACGACGGGAAACGACTAATTCAAACCGTATAGCAAAACGACCCTTTGTATGATACGCAAACCGGAAATTAAATAACCATGACAAATTATTAACAATCATTTACAACAACAACACAAACAAATTGATCTTTCTTCGTTGTTTTCTTTACTCTTATTTAGACTCCCTCACAACTAATTTTACGACTAATTATTGCCATTTCCTTTCAGGTGTTCATCCATCCTAAGTCAGTTAATTTTCAAGTAAATGATTTTGACAGCCCATATCTTGTTTATCACGAGAAAGTAAAGACTTCCAAGGTATGTGATCCTTTATGTTTTTTCCGTTGACGGTGCATGGAATGGGATCCCCTGAGCCGCTAATAGCCCTTAATGTACTTTTCCAGCTTTGTTGGTCATATAATAAACAAAAACAATAAATTATAATTCTAACGTGAGGTGCCTTTTGCGATAGGTTTACATCCGGGACTGCAGCATGGTAACCATGTACTCACTGCTTCTATTCTGTGGGGACAGTTTATCTGTAAAAGTGGAGAAAGGTGTTTTCGTAATTTCCATTGACGATGGATGGATTCGGTTTTCAGTTGCTTCACGCAAGGTTTGTAAATTATTTCACAAAATTTATGAAATTAAGTTCCAGTTTGAAACTTTTGATTGCTGCTAAGGAACTTAAGCCAGTAACTGCGGAAGCTAACCGTGGCATATCATCGATAAAAAAAAACTACTTTTACAGTTAGTAGTTGTTAGTCACATTGACACTAAAATATGTTTTACTTGACTGACTGACTCGCTCATTGACTGACTGACTGTCTGACCGACTGTCTGTCGTTCCAAACGTGGCAGTAATTTTCAAATTATGTTTAAGTGACTACCATATAGTGACCCTAACCCTAACATGGTGAATTTGTTATAGATCACCAGTTTTGAGGTTGACTCGAACTTTTATTATCAAGCTGAAAAGAGATGAAAGCGGTTTAATGATAAGAAAGCAATACTGACAAATACCGTTTACATTAACTGTTCATATAGTGTAATAAACAGATTTCAATTAAATCAGTGTCATCACTATTACGCTGATGGTGATAGCACCAACAATAAGTTGGTTCAACAACATTTCTTGAAATGACACCAACTTATCAGCATAAAATTCTTTGCTAAACCAAGAACCAAACTATAAACGCGGACTTTTTCAATAAAGTATTTAAAAAAGAGAAAAGAAAAGAGACCGACTCTGAACACTGAAAATGACTCCATTCCAGTGAAACTGTTTATTTAAATTTTCCCATTCTTTTGTCTATTCCCGCCTCGTTTATTCTAATGTAATTTGTCACTTACTATTGCATATATAACGTTCACTATCTTATAATTTGCATTTGATAATGGTGACATGTCGTCGCCGAAACGTCATGTTTTTATATCGCTGCTTTTTATTCTAAAATGTTTCCCAAACCTCTCATCATTAGATATTTTCTCAGTACATGCAAAATTCATTATCAGTTTCTGACCTTTAGAAAAGTACGTTTGTCTGACCGTGGCAACCTTGTCCAATTTTGAGTTAAAGGAAGTGAATTCCAATGAAAGCTATCAGTTGAGCAGTACGTTCGTATAGAGCAATGTTAACTGCACTGTGTACGGTGGATCTAAGTTTCGAGTCTGTGAATAAAATACTTAGTGTTATCTTTCTAATGAAAAGCTGTGGTGTTGCTGTTTATTTTACTAAATTGTGTCGGTCTTTATACTTAGGTTGCTACCCTGGTGCGTGACTTGAGAATAGAACTGGAGCGATTACTTGAAAGAAAGATAGAGAATCCAAGCTACGACCTTGCGAGTTGTGCGCGGGGTAGAAGGATTATTGAAGTCATTGTACAGCTGATTTCCACTCAGTAAAGCATGACGTGCTCTAATGTTTAGAAAAACGTGTGCGGAGGCGAGTTTGAAACGCAAACTATCAATTACTCTTAGCGACATACTCTTGAATAGATCTGTCAGTTTGACGTTAGATTGTTGTTGTATACATCTGCGCGGATCGAGTCACAGACAACTCTTTTACTACGCTAAATTTATCATAGCCAATGCCTAATTGTCTCCAGCTCTGTTATTTATGTACACATTCATTACGAAGCCAACCCTCAGCTTTGAATGGACATGTTGGTGAATGGTGATCAAATCTAAATTTCCTCTTTGGATGGTGAACCACAAATGTGTGCCGCCGGATGTACGTCCCCTCGCACTCTCTCTCTCTCAAGCCGGTACTCATTCGCTTGTCTCATTCGTGTCCGTCCTTTGCGAGGTGTTTCTTTCTAGAGCCTGCACTGCTAACTTAGCAGCGGTAGCTTTGGCGATTCGATAGTTGGCGCCTCTACCAACAAACTTTCCCCAGTGCACCAGCAGAGTACATTCGGTTTTTCCGTTGGGTAGTGCCCTTGCTTTGCTGTGATATCGAAAGAAAACAAATCCAGATTATGATCAATACACGCGGCCAAATGACAAACTACCCTCTGTAAAACGTGCCTTTTTGCGGACCAAAAATGCATTTGCCCCCTGTGAACGGGAAGACTATTATTATTAAATATAAACTGTCTTTTTGCTTATCATTGTTACCAATCTTTTTAAAATCAGATTATATTTGACTTTTATAGTACACAAAAAGGAATTTTATTTGGCTCTTGTTTAGCTGATTGTATCAACGACAAGACGCCTAAAGGCGTTTCCGTGGGATGCATTGCTCTACGAATTGTTATTTTGTGTACGATCGGTCAATCTCAACTTTTTATGTCGCTTCTCGGTTTGGTGGAATCTGCGAATCTTATTGTCTCACTCCTCTTGAATGTTTTGTACAGCTTATAAGAACAAAGTTTACCTCATCCATTCCGCACATGTACGTGCTAAAAGAGCAGAGATTTGCTTCCTGGCGTCAACTCTTATCTCTGTAAACGTGGGCGCCATCTTGGAAATCGCCCGAGGGATAAAAAGTCAAATTTGACCCGCTACAAAGCCAGATGCATTGGTGGCGCAAAGGCAGTACGCACGGGGTTCAAACCTCTGAACGGGACAATTGGAGAGAGATGTCTTTTATTGTCACAAAAACATTGCAATTTATGGATACGAAGAAAAAGAAACTCGACCGAATTTCACCGTGGGTGCCACAGGCATCCCACGGAACAACAACTTTCACGCTACATCTCTATTAATCATTTGGCCTTGTCTACTGATAATAATGATAATCTCATTACTTTTGTCGAGCATATGTTTTATTTGTGTCCCTCGGGCCACAAGTAAACTATATGCCCTCCAAAAGTCATGTGATTGTCCAAGAGATTGTCCTATTCGCATGACAAAGACTGTTTAGTGTAATTTAAAAAAATGGTGGCTGATTAATTAAGTTTTTTAAATATTATCAGAGACACTCGCCTGAAGTTCCGGTCATTGTCCTTTTCGTAGACGCGTCTTACGGGATTGATTGGTACATGGACAGAATAATGATCTGAAATAAAAGCAGAACACTGTGACGTTCAAATGTATCGAGTACAAGGATTTATCCACTGATCTCTGAGGATATTGACTGATAATAAAATAGTCCATTTCCGAGATCGCTTGAGCCTCTATTTCAAATCGAATCTAAGTGCGAAGTCTTTGTAATGAAAATGAGTTTTCGCTCATATGGAACGCTGAACTTATTACCATCACAAAACTTTCGCACTTTGACTTGCTTTGAAATAGAGGCTCAAGCGAACTCGGAAATGGCCCATTCTTCTTAGTTCTTCTGTAATCGTTGGTTACGAAGAAAAATGGAGAAGAGACTGGATGAAGAGACTCGATTTCCGCTGCTCGCTCTCGGGTGCGGAGTGAACGCGTCCACATTTTCCCGAAACAACAGCTGAGAATCGAGCCTACGAAGGCCCTGACCCTTGGCCCTGACAGCCCCCTCACTCGATTTGTTGGGGAAATTTCGCGCGCTCGCTCAACAACAACAACAACAAACTTTATTGTACCAGCACATAGGGGTTTCCACAAGTAGCTCGAGATTTCTCAAAAAATTGCTCAAAAGTTGCTAAAAAAGAAAACAAAAAAACAACAACAACGGTCTACAATTTGCGTTCTCTTAAAATTGCCGCTTTCGCTGGAGCACTCAGTCTTGTTCCTGCTTCTGCGGCTACCGTCAAAGGATCTGCATTTCTATTGGTTGTCCTTTTATGTTTTGTAAGTTCAAGTACAGAATAATTCACAAAACGTGTTGCGTCAGAGGTCACCACAAGAAAAATATTTAAAATAAAAGAATTCGCTGAGACAGGTTTGTTCCTTAGTTATCAATAAATGGTCTGGCTAAATTTCACGGATGTCTGGCAATTCTACAGACCCTATTAATTCTTTTAAAGAGGGACTGTCCAAAAACTAGCCTGCGTACAGTATCTGTAGGTGGCGGTTTTGCTTTTTGTTGGAGCACGCGAGCGAGAGGAGAATGGGGCGGAGGGCTTCGCCGCTTGCGCGCGCGCTCCAACAAAAAACAAAAGCGCCAGCTACGCAGGCTATCCAAAAACGAGTGCGAGTTTCGCTCTCTAAAGATTTCTTAACATATCACGTCTTCTCAGAGAGAGCTGTCAACTCAAAAACCGCCTGTCAATGACGTAACAGAACCCCTAGTGTTAAACAAATAGAGCTTCGCGGGAAAGCGATTGTGTTATAGTCACGTTTTCCTTGTTTAGCTTCTGCACGAACGTTTTTGGCCGGTTTAGTCAGCAATGGGCAAAATGAAAGCAAAACGATGTTCAAGAGAAAAAAAAGAATAAAAAACGAAACCGAGGATCAAGTGCTGATGAGTGATTTCGAAGGCACTCTTAGCCGATATGAAATCGCTGGGTAGGTTTTGTTTTGTGTCCAGAAAAATTGCTTTGATTTTTACCCGAGGACTTTTCTCTTTCCTAGAAGGATCATGACAGCGAAATGATTTTGATATCGTGGAAAGTTTTCAAAGAGCGTCACGACTCATGAGTGCAAACAAGAAAATGCTAATGTGTTGAAACAGGATCTTCCAGACAAAAGCCGTTTGCAGGGAAAAGATCGCTGAGGAGTCCTCCTCTTTTCGGGATTAATTATGACACCTTGACGGTTTATTATTTATCTCTTTCTCAATAACTCGCGCACGTTTTAAGATTTCATTTTCATTTTTTGGAAAATGTGAGCTTAAATAATGAACTGTAATTTTGGTTGGAAAAAATGTTTTGAAGCATAAGCAGGCCTGGGAAGGTTTGAAGTGCCCTTACGCCATTTTATTTCAGATTAATTACCTAATGAACAGTTTTACACAAAGGTGTTAACAAATGGTTGAAAAACTGCAACAAAAGAAAACATTGCATCAAACAGACAGAAACGGCTCGTTTGGACTCGCGGGGACCGCTTAATCAATAATTAAATAAATAAATGAAGGTGACGACTTAATCGGGGTCAAAACTGCATAAATTAAGGGAAGTAATTTTCAGGGCTTGTGCAACTCACCGCTTATCAATACAGGTTCGACTGTAACTTACCGATATAAGGTCTCATCATACGGTGGTAGACGCGCCAGATCGTCGTCAAATCCATACCGCTGTCCAAAAATACTGCGCCAGCCACAGATTCAAAGATATCACCCAGGACCTTCGGGGCCTCGAATCCTTCCTCGTCTTGTTCAGACACAATAATAAACGGATCTGCAGTAACCTACAAAACAAACGCAAGTCAAGTGTGGCTTAGTGGTGACACTGTATGCGACCACAGGCCATAATCGGGATTATCAATTCTGCCCTTTGACCTCCGATAACCAGGCAAAATTCCAATTTTATTCAAGGAATTGTTCTAATCTTCCAGAGAATAAATCCGAGCGCTCAAGGAAAATCGCAGCAATTACAAACCCATCATGTATAAATATATTACTTATATCGACCTTCCTTGTTGAAAATTGGTCACTGGTTTACTCTAGACTAATGAAGGTTTGCTCTCGGTTTCCAGGGACTTCAGTGATTGACTGGAAGCCAGTCGTGACCACGTACTTCTTACATAATACAGTCGAACCTGTATTAAGCGGTCACCCTCCATTAAGCGGTCAGTTGTTAAAGTCCCGAAAATGTCTTCCCTTAATTTCTGTAGTTTTTACCTCTATTAGGCGGTCGCGGCCACCTTTTACTAGGTCCCAACCGGCTGTTTCTATTGTCTTGACCTGCATTAAACGGTCACTTTGTAAACAAAAATTACTCATGATACCAAAATATATATGTTGTGCCGCGTAGCACTATAAACACATACACGTGATGGAACAGAGAATTAACTCTGAAGTGGAAATTTAAGTGCTAATAGAAACCCATGAAAAACCCACTGGGCGTTAGCCCTAGTAAAGGGTATCAGGGAACCACACGAGGCAAAGAAAAATTCTTATGACCTCGGTGGGAATCGAACCCACGACCTCCGGATCGCGGCACAACATATATATGTACCCTCACTTTCTTTTCGCCGCGATTCACCATCTTAATCGTCCCCGACTTTCTCTGTCCGACCTCGTAGCTTAGTTGGCAGAGCAACGGTAGATCTAATCCGGAGGTCGTGGGTTCGATTCCCACCGAGGTCATAGGAATTTTTCTTTGCCTCGTGTGGTTCCCTGATACCCTTTACTAGGGCTAACGCCCAGTGGGTTTTTCATGGGTTTCTATTAGCACTTTAATTTACACTTCAGAGTTAATTCTCTGTTCCATCACTTGATACTTAAATAGCCTGCCAGATAAGAGAATCCCGTGATTATTTTCACAAATCTTTTAAATTGGTGGAAATTGACGTTTATATTTTGCCTGGTCTCAATTAGTGATGAATGGGATATATAAAATGGCGTCCTCCTCGCTTTCCTGTATTCTGATCAACCTGTCTTAAGCGACCACCCTGTATTTAGCGGTCATTTCGCCAAGGGTGACCGCTAAATACAGGTTCGACTGTAGGTGTCATATCCAGTCATGGATAAAAACCTTACTCCACGAGATAGCGTATGTCAGGCAAGTCACGATCGTTTAGTTGTTGAGACCAGGCAAGACGTTTTATGGTCCCATGCACCAAAAAATATTTAATCGTTTAAAGGCAAACATTTGGTGACAGAACAACAACGGACAGAATTTTCGGTGTCGCGTGACGTGCCCATGAAGGGCTTTTAACGCATCGGTTCCTGAAAGGCTCGAAACGCCCAAGCAAGCAAGAAGTCACACATCTAATAATAATAATAATAATAATAATAATAATAATATACTCAAATAAAAGTAATAATTTACGTTATAAAATATCTTGGTTTCTTACTTTCCAATCAACAGTACTGACAGGTTCTCACATTCTCGGGTACTTTGGGAGTGGAATGTTTTCCAGTTTCGATTATAAGATTGTGATTACCTGCCCTTAATTTTGCTACCGCCCGCCTATGTTTCCAGTTTGTAATAAGTTCTAGTGAATTAGAAGGAGTTGCATCCATTTTGAATGTAGAGTAAAAGTTTTTTGTTCTCAGTTGCATTTAATCATTTCCAATTGGTGATATTTCAGATCAGTTGTTATCCTTTTGTTACGGACAGATTTTAGTTGACAGGCAGACCGCAGGGTTTGGTAGTTAACGCCTTTATTCTTGAACACTGGCTTCGTCGAGAGTGATAACACAACTGCGACTAGTCTCACTAGAGAGCCACTGGAGAGTGTGATCAAAGTCGGAAAATTAAAAGAATTGAAATTGAGCTGAGTTCAACTGTCCGTGCAAAAATTTGCAAAACTTAAAATATCTTGAAGGCTGAATTCTGATATAACAATTGAAAGTAATCAAATTTTACTAGCATTCTGCCGAAACAGATTTTAGTTTAAAGTTGAAAAGGTAAGTAAAATTTAGCTGTAAATGGTTCAGCTGAGAACAAAGAGCTCAAAAGGTGTTAGGATACGTGGCTAAGCTAGATTTTAATAAGGCAAGCAGAACCGATTAGTATGCGCGTTCTGCTGCGAAGGTGTGAGCGGTAGTGCGCCCTAAATAAACAAGGTTCGTTTTGCAAATTACTTAGTTTTTTAATTGACGGCGGAAAACACTTTTGAAAGAGTAAGGAGTTTTCCGGCAAACTGAGATCGCTAAGGCAACCATTTCTTTAAGCTGCAGGACCTGTTTTAAAACTCTATTTTTCTTCGCCATCGGCGGTCCTATTGCCTTTCGCCTCCGTATCTTTTTTTTTCCTTTTATTTTATTTTATTTATTTATTTTTCCTTTGCGCAAAATATGCGAATATCCCAAGCGACCAAATGAGTGAAAACCATCAATGAAAAACAATTGTAAGAATATGGGTTTACACTTTCTATTATTTTAGATAATAGTTGTTTTGGTTTTTTGTACATCCCCGTTGGCAGTGATCATGGCAGGGAGGTTGTTTTAATACACTGTATATGACTTTTGACTCGGAAAATGGCTATTCGAAAATAAGAACCAGTGTCAAATGCTGAAGACCATTTAATAAGTTGCCCAGTTGCGCTCTGATGTCATACGAAGGGTAACGGTACCTTCACAAAAGCAAGCACAATCAAGATAATTCAAGCATCGCTTGATTCAAGTAAAACTGTCACCGGATGTGGGAAGAACACAAAAGCCCTACCAACCTGATTTTGTCTCCTCTCCTCAGTCTCATCTTCTACTTTGGTGATAAAGTTTTCGATGGTTTTGAACCACCGCGGTGACATCTGCTTCAGATACTTGTTATACTTGTATTTAACAGCAATGGTTGCAAAGATGTTGTTATTAACCAAGGCCTGGCGGATGTCCGTTAGCTCACCAGGGGACAATTTGGCGTGACGGAAGTACAAGTGTTGCGTGACGAGGAAGTCTAAGATAGCGTCTCCAAGGAACTCCAGTCTCTGATAACATGGCGTGACGCGATTACCGTGGTATGAGGCGTGTGTTAGAGCCTCCACAAGATACAGCTTTGAACGAAATGTATAACGAATGGAGTCCCTTTCAAAGTTTTCCAAACCAGAAACCATGTGTGAGATCGTATCTTCACTGTCGCGAGCCACATCTGATCCACAGGACCAAAATCTCGCGAAACATCCCGCCTTGCAATTCGCGGCACAACTGCTAAGGTCGTCGTCATCGTTACTTTCAGGAAGAACCTTAAGACCAAGAAACTTCATGAAGTGCAGCGCGCCAAGATATCCGCAAGAGATCAAGTAAGCTCCAATGAGGGCCTCGATGCTGTCGGCAACTGACTTGTCTGCAATTACCTGGGTGTTGGCTGCTTTGAAACCGGCTCCCACAGATCCATCTCCACCAGCAACACCGACCTCCATTTCTCCATAAGCATTACAGGAAGTATCTCTGTCGATTTCCACGGGTTCGTCATCTGAGATAGTGGAGGTTTCCTGCGGAAATTCACTGACCTGCCATCCCGTGGGACACCAGTTGTCACGACCGAGCTGGGTGCACTGTTGATATCCCGCTAAGGATTTCTTTACAGCTGACCGGAACAGCGCCAGATTGCTGATCTGGTTTTTCTTCCTCCGGGTCAGTTTCCCCTCGTCTTTGTCTTGGTAAGTCCAGAAAAGGTGTAGTGACACCGCCAGCTTCAAGAACGCGTCGCCGAGCATCTCGAGCCTCTCCAAATCAAACGCGTCTCCACTGTGAGTTGTAGTCAGTGCTTTAAGTACAAGAGCAGAGTCGGGATGGTCAGGCTTACGGCTATCACAAAACAAAGACTTCAGATCTGATATCAGCTCTGGAGATCCCTTCACATCATTATGGTCGTCATCGTCATGATCATCTACGGACATCTTTGCCCTAGCACTGCTTTCATAAAAGCGAAGAAAACTCTTTTCATCATTACCACCCTCAGCATCAATGAAAGGTAGTTTGGATTCATCAGTGTTGTCACGCGCTCCTGCGATCATACACTTGACATCACCAACAAGCAAAAGAGTGTTCACACGATAAAGAATAGATGGCAACATCGAGGCCACACTGAGAAGAGACGCACGGATAGGCACCACTTCACACAACTCTGGAATAAGGCAAGTTACAGGATGCTTAACCTTGGACGTTTGTTTTCTGTCCGATAAAAAATTCACCCTGCCGGAAATGCGTTTCACTTCAATGAGAGGCTGATCCTTAATTGCGATGCGTTTGCCGTAGTACTGCTGGAAGTAACTTTCGTACGTTTCTGCTTTGGATCTATCCGGAAAGGGAGACAATGGAGAGAGATCATGCCGTACGTTTAAAACAGCGAACTTCTCCCTACCCCGCTGCTGGGGATCCCCGTAATTCTTTGTGACCACCATGTCCTCTCTAATCAGTGAAGTTCTCAGGGAAGATAAACTGCACAAACGCGATTGGGAAGCTTGTAAGAGTAAAGCATCTTCCATACGTTCATAGTCCAAATCACGCCCAGTATTCTTCACAAGAACAATGAAGTAACCATCAGCAGTACCACCTTCACGTTTGGCTTTTAATTCCACTGGTTTCCGGAGAACGTGGGTGAATAAAAAGCTGTGGAATTTCTGAAGAGTTTCCAAGTGCTTTTTGGTAAGCTTTTCACGTAACGGGGCCTTGTACTTACTCAGAGAAACTGTTACTTGTCCATAATTAGGATACAGTTTGAATGATCGTACCTGCAGTTTGAAAAAAAGTCAGCCATTAAGCCTTCTGAGAGAGACTTGAAAGTCAAGAATTGTGCAGCATGATAACATATCATTATAGCAATGCTTAGTAGCTTTCAATCGAATGGCAACTTTTTAGGACGTCAACCAGACTTAACGGTCAGAATCACTTCAAAGAGCATCATAAACCGTGACGGGTTTCATTCAAATGGGCACAGGTTGCAGTAGCAGACTTAAAAGTGAGACCTGAACTTGTGATCAGACCCTCATCTGGGAAAAGAGAGCTCTGTTTACTTTTCTCTCTCATAACACCTGATCGCAGGTCAGAAAGCACTGCTCCCTTCTTCTGATTTCGTGCGATTTCTTCGAATTCCCAAAACGCTAAGCGTATAATCCCACACTAACCGCTGGAAGTGGAGAATTTGTTAACAAGCCAAACATGTTGCAGCCGTCCTCTGTGAAGCATGGTTTGCTCACACGAAGTTCTTCCTGCCGGGCTAGTTTAGTGATACATATCCTGATGACGGTGAGGTACTGGGGCTGTTTGCACCGAACCAAGCTGTCGACGAATACCTCGGGTACCTGGGTCGTAGTAAAAGAATACATCTGTGAGAAACTTTTCACACCATACTTAATATCAGAGTGGAATTCAACTAAATTGTGAACACCAAGACCAAACAATGACGCCTGGCAGACTAATCGCAATCAAATCAACCAGACTGGCTTGTATGCGTATGCATGCAATCAGTAGGCATTAAGATTGAGGTTGTTGTCGTTTCCCTCCAGAAGTCACGTGAATCCTGGCGATCTTGCAGTCCCGTTTGACGTTCAGGTTTTCAAAAGTTAGCGAATTACGGCGGACTTTTAATGAGTTTTATTATATGGCAAGCTCCGCGTGCAAACAAGATGAGGAGAATTGCGTTCTGATTGGTTACCCGAGCTGAAAAGAAGGGCCGAGATCGCCCGTTTTGTTCCGCCAATAAAATTTCGCCGAAGTCCAAGCGAGTGCTCGAAAGTTTTCTTGTGCAAAATATTTTCCGTGGCAGTAAAAAGATTTTCTGTGATTTCTTGGTCGAGGTGGAACTAGAAAACGAGAAAAACAAAAGCGTTGACGAGAATGAAAACAAAGAAAACAAGACATCGCTTTTGCATATAACTGGCTTCCGTTTTTAGTGCTCGAGAATAAACATGAACGAAGAACATTTTTCCCGTATAATTTGTATGCCATATAATAAATGCTTTATTCACCAAGCTAGTTCGGTCAAGATGGCTGGACATTGGCCTCGTTCTCTTGCGTTTTTATGGACCGAGACGGAAAAAAAAAAAAAAAAACGAACTAATGACGCAAATATCTCGATGAATGTGAGGTTTATTTGATTAACAGGAATTGCTATCCACACTGCTGTGGTAGTGCATGAATCATCGCAAAGAAACATGGCGTCGTGATGTCATGTCGTCGGCCAACTACAGCGATCCATACTTTTTATGATTATGTTATCATTTCATTCCCTATTTCCCAGATTGCTCCTTTTCGATGGCCGACAGTACAACACAACATCATGCTAACTTCAGAGGTGGCTTCGCGAAATCCAACAATTCCTCGAGATTGGGCAGATATCGCGTCGATTTGAAGTACAGTATTTAGCATAACTGAGAACGTGTTACACTAAAAGGAACTGTAATGTAATTGTAAATGTAATTTGTTTACCCACGGAACATCAAAGAGCTCAAGAGAACTCGAATTGGATCTTGGATTTTGGAAATCTCGGAGAAGAGAACCAACAACAAACTCTGAACCCACATATGGCGCCAAGGCCAGGAATCGAACCCAGGCCACATTAGTGGGAGGCGAGGGCTCTCACCACTGTGCCATCCCTGCAGCCCCGAATATTTGAAAAATACAACCACGAGTGTGCTTCGTTACTGTGCATTACGTGGTACTAGTAAAAAGTAACCTTCAATCTTAAGCCCGGTTGATGTTCTTACGGCGAACTCCGAACTGCAAACGGCTGGCCGATGTTTGCGGTTTAAGGTTTCTTAGGGCCTCTAGTGTTAAGAGCGGAAAAGCACGCCACTGGGGCTTAGCGAGGGAAAACGTGCAACAGCTGTAAGTTGCGGAAAACCGATTAGTTGAAGTTGTGTTGATGACTGATCCCCCCCCCCCCCCGAAAAAAAAATTACAGGGGTGAAGTGGGATGACGCAATGACAGTAAGGAAATTACTTGCAAAGGAATAATGGTGTAATATTTTATTTGGAATAATCAGTGACGGCACTGACGAATATCGGAATAATGATATCCAGTATTTGAGTGACAATCGACAAGGATTCAAAGAAAGAAAACGGTATAATGGAAACTTAAGTGCTGGAATAAATGAATGATTAACAGTAAATTATTCTCCTTCGTCCGCCGAAAAAATCAGGGTTTTTTTTAAGTAATGCAAGCCTAGTATTCAATTCTGGCTTTCTTTGTTGGAAGTGCTAGGAACTTCAACCATCCTTATTTTAAAGTTAAGTTGACACAAACCAAGAGCATAGCGTAAGGAGTCAAATGCCCATCACGAGAATAAAAAATATGAAGCCAATTTAATCAATTCACACTTTATTTCCAACCAAAGAAATCAAACGTACCCAGCAAATTCCCATTATCCATCAACGCTGGACATGTTCGAGCACCTGTACGACAACCAATGTAACACTGGACTTATTCTGATTGACATGGAAGTTCTAATGCCTGCAAAAACTGAGAAGGAAATACTACCCTAAGTGGGTAAGATCTCACCTTCCTCTCATAGATTCGCTTTCGTTTCTTTGTTCCTGGCTTTGTCTTTTTCACGTCACCGGATTCAGCGTCTTCTTCCGCTGATTCGCTTTCCTCGTCTGATAAGCTTCGGACTGGTAACAAGTTGTCATCAAGCTCTCCAATCCTGTGAAGCTCTTTACAGGCATTGTAGGCTGCAGCCATTTTAGCAAGGTTCTTGCGTGGCATTGGAGCACCCTGTTGAATGCCAAGGTAGGACAAAAGTTATTAACTCAAAAAGACAGTGTTACAGTGCTCTCTTTTTCAGGCGGTAACCGGTAAAATTTACCACATATAATACGACTAATACCACTTATTACCGCCATAAAATCGCTTTAAAGCAGACGTAATAAACATGGCTACGACTGCTCTACCGGCTTGAAAACCTCTTTTACCTGTTGTGCTGAAAACACTGAATATCATGATTTTAGGTTAATTTCTCATAACTTGAAAGGAAAACCTTAAGGCAATCTTAGTCATGGCAAAAGAAAAAGAATCAAAGATTCTGCAATTTTTTTTATGTTTTCTTTCTTTCAACACTTAACATTACGGACTTTACAAATGCCTTTGTTACGGGTGGCTCACCACCTTCGATGTGTCCTGCCATTTACAACATAATAATTGAATGGATACATCAGCGTATTACAATAAGGCTATTGTACAACACTAATAAAAGGAACTAACTGAAATATCTATATATTCCCCTTTTTCGGAGAGAGGCGCAGTACATTTCTATGAGCATCATGACAAATCAGTTCAAGATTGTATCTAGTGAGTAACTTTCTCATAAACTCATGAAAAGAGATGGTCATGTTATTTAACTTGTTTGAATAAATGTAATGACGCATAAATAAGGTGGTGTAGTTAAATTTCCTTATTATTTTTGGATCTTGGAAACTTGTGGTAATACCAAACAGGGTTTCCTCAAGGGTGGGGGAGATTTGGCTCTCATTCATTTGGTTGAACCAGTTCAAAACCTTTTGTGTAAACAATTTGGTAAATGCAATCAATTAAAGAGTGCTCAATTGAATACTGCTGTCCACAGTAAATACAATCGTCGTCTTCCTTAATCCCAAAACGGAATAATTCTTTCTTAGTTACAATTGTTCTGTGAAATAATTTAAATTGAAACTCTTTTAATTTAGGCTCCTTACGGATATTTTTCAATGATTTAAAGATCTTAGTCCAACTGTCTTTGTTTGATGAAAGTTTTCCGCTACAATGTTCAGGGTCTTTTGTTCTCCGATGTGAATTTTGGCATTGAGTAAATTATAGAAGTCCCTTGACTCAACCTTATCCATATCAATTTGGATCGATTCATTTAGAGGAAGGGTATTTTCATCACTAGTAAAGAATGGTTTGTTGATGGAGTCTGGGCACCTGGCTAGAGATAACAGCTGTCTCGGAATAGCACTAACGATTTGATAATACTGCCAAAAATTGATTTCACAGGAATATTTATCACGGAACTCTCGGAACGTTAAAAAATTTACACTTTCATTCAATAGGTCATTTATAGAGAGGATACCTAGTTTTAAACCATTCATCAAGAAAGATAGGTTTTCTATCCACCAATATATCTTTGTAATTAAACAATATAAACTCTTGCCCTTGGTCATAATTATAGAGAGTTTTCAATTCATTGAAGAAGTCAAGTGTCTTCTTATGGAAGATGGGGAGGTCGTTATAGTATGTAATGTCGAAATTACACTTAAGTAAAAACTTTAACCCTCCTTTCCTTTTGAAATAGTGTTTTGGAATTGTACACCAATTACTATTGTCTGAGGACCGTAACATTCTTGGGATCCAGGCGAGCCTTAAGGCTTTCCGCAACATTGGCCGTTTTTATGCTAGAGACGTTAAAGTCGTCAAGACGCATTTGACGTCTGAGACGTTCAAGCCGTCTGGTATAAAAACGGGACGCATAAAAGTTGACAAACTAACGGACAAAAACAAGAATTTCGAAAAAAAGACTAGGTTCTATTCTCGGAAGACACTGGGCACGAGCAAACTCGGCTCCAAATAAACGTTAACACACGAATATATGAACAAATAAACGTGGCGGAATTGCAGCTTCTCAAATTCATGTATCGACGTCGTCTACAAGGGCAGATTCAATTATTTTTACGACAAAAATCAGTCTAGGCATGAGCATTTTCTGGCGATGGACGAGGAACTAGATTTAGCCTCGGCACATGGCTTGTTTGTCTTGTCGCCCAAGATAGCAACGAAGTAACGAAGTGCAGATGAACAAAGGATTCAGGGCTAAATGAATCCCAGTTGGGGCGTCCCGTTTTTATACTAGACGCATTTAACGTCTGAGACGTTAAAGTCGTCGGTTAAGTGCGTCTAAACGACGCACTTAACAGAAGACGTTAAAGTCGTCAGACGTTAAATGCGTCTGTCTTATTTACCGTTTTTATACTAGACGTTAAAGTCGTCTCGAGACGACTTTAACGTCTCTAGCATAAAAACGGCCATTATCTCAATTCTGCAAATGAAAAAAGTGATCATTCCAGCTGTGAGCACCACTTGAGCAGTAGTGAAAATAAAGCCTGAAAAAAGTTAAGGCTTGCTCGGGGAGAGGACAAAACACGGAGTACTATTCCATGGAGTACCCTTGGATTAATTAAAAATATATATATTTGGAAGCCAAGGACAATGATTTTTTTTCAAAATGGAAAGTCATTTAAATGTACTTACCTTGCCACGTACGTTTATTTTATTTACTTAATATTTCAGTCGGGATCTAAGGCGCGAGGAGCGACGTTGAGCGTAAAGCCGGATAGTTCTATTTTTCCTATCCCGCCTCCTCTTCGTTTTCACTACCAACTGGAATTACAGCATCATTACCAGTCTTAAGAAATGGGTGCGTCTTCTCAAACGTTTTGGCCAGAATTATACAAAAGAGGGGGTTTTGTGGCGACCCGAAAAGTACAAATCTCATCAGTCGCGATGGGTATAGATGGGTAACTGGTGGCTGTGGAGCCTGCACTGAAGATCTGGAAGATGGCCAGTGGATTATTGATACCTCCCAAAATGGCGGCCTTGAATAGCAACAAATACCGTTTGAGCTGCGTAGGCTAAGTAAATAAAGGTACGCGGCTACGTACATACATTTAAACGACTTTCTGTTTTGGAGAAATCATTCTCCTTGACTCCCAAATTATTTTGCAGGGTACTCCATTTTTGGTAATCCAAGGGTACTCTCGGTCACTTTTTCTTCAACGTTTATTTTTCGCGCCACAAATGAATCTGAACAAAAAGCAATTGTTTCCAAAGGCCCAAATGAGCCAATTCTTGGCATAAAGAACGTAGAGTGCTAAAGCTATCTGTTAAATGTAAACTTTTGCTGCCCTGTTTTATTCTTCGACCTAAATCCACTCCTCCTCCACCTGCTCACCTTCAACACTAAAAAGACTCGCTTGACTGCACTTAAGAGTAAAACTAGGTGTGCAACAAACTTCCTTTTCTAACATGAAACACAACACTTCTAGGATAATTTGTGATCGAAATATCAAAACACAAGCCTTATACGTGATTTAATAACAAAAAATGGTAATAAAGCGTTGTTTATTCTGAGGAATAGCGCGTACTCTTTTGTGGTCGAGAACTGGGCCCCATAGGGTGTAGACAAAACGTGGACCTGTACAGCCCCCGAAATGATCCCCAACCCTAAAATGATCCCATCCCCGAAATGATCCCCACTTTTCTTCTTGTCGACCCCGAAACGATCCCCAAGGAATTAGTAAATGGTGATTAAACATGGGACTGTGGATTGCTATTTTGTTCTTTGTTGAAATGCTGCAATCCTGTCTGTCCTGTTTCAAACAAAAGGAAACTACTGTAGTTGTCGGGTCACTGTCTCGTTTCAGTCTCGGCGCTCCAGTCTCGTTCCAGTCGACCTTTGACCTATTTAAGTGCCTTTCTGCGGGAATTTATGAGGATGAGAGTGGAATGATGCAGTATTATGCCGACGACTGTTATGCTTGTGACATGTGCTCAAAAGAGGAGGAATGGTATACTCGTACTAAACGTAACATTTTCAACGGTGTGTTCAACGATATTTGAGATGCCATTTTTACATTTCTTTACAAATTGGAATATATTTTGTATTTTGATAAAAAAAACAACGTTTAGTCGATTCGTTGGATCTCACCATGCTCTGCTATTACAAAGTTTACTAGTTTCAGAACGTTGTTAGCCATATGTTTCACTCTAATTTCCCTTTATTTACGTGATTTTCGGATTCCTTTTAATGTTACCAAGACAAAGTTTTGTTAGCTAGCCATTTAATGCGCTAATATTTTCGTATCTGTTTCTATTGTTTGCTGTCATGTGATCAATTTTATTTGTAAGTTATGCATACCTATTATGAATTAAAGTCGTTCCTGTTATGTGGTTGCATTATGTCAGTTGCAGTCCACCTTTCATAAAAACATTAATTAGTTTCAGTTACAAATGTTTCTACAAATTGCATTTATTGCAAAATTTTCCCTATTCTTGGTTCACTTTATTCTCTTTTAGTTGTTAATATCAACACCGTAAATCAATTTACTACATACGCCAAAATGTCTTTCCTTCCCCCTAATTATTGAGCAATCCACAGTCCCATGTTTAATCACCATTCTCTAATTCCTTGGGGATCATTTCGGGGTCGACAAGAAGAAAAGTGGGGATCATTTCGGGGATGGGATCATTTCGGGGTCGGGATCATTTCGGGGGCTGTACAGACCCCCTTTCTGGACCCCCCTTCTGGACCAAGAAAAAAGGGGGAAAAGGATCGAAAATAACAAAATGAAATAAAATAAACAAACAACTGATAGTTTTGATCGCACGATACTGAACTACCTTCGATTTTTCGAAAATGAGTGTTCCACTGTGTACGCATAATCTTAATTAATTTCCGAGTTGTCATTATCTGCGAGAAACAGCACCTTTTCCGCAACAAAGTCGACTGTACTGTGTAGTCAAAGGAAGTCTAAGGCTTCGTAACGGTACTGGTCAGCGGCTGAAAGATAGCGGAAACAAAATAGCGGAGAGCTACACAAATTTTGAGGGTATTGACTTAGTTGTTTAAAAACGTGCATTGTGCACAGCGAGAGTTTTCGGGCTGGAATGTGAATCAGAGGCAACCACATGTCCAACAGTGGTACGGAACAAAATGTTTTGTTTTATTACAATTCAGTTATTATTGTTATTGTTGTTCTTGTTATAATTCTGATATTAACAGAAAAAATCAAGGGGTCCACGTTTTGTCTACACCCGGCCCCATACTGTACTCCAGAAAATAGTACTCCGTGTTTTCTCCTCTCCCGTTCGCGCGGGAGTCGAACCCATACCAACTGAGCTATCACTCACGGGTTTATCTAGCCTCGAGCTCCTACACAGACCTTATTTTGCCTCAGTTTTGTCATTGTGTCCTGAAAAATCACCGAATCTGATAAATATCTGAGCAGACCCAGAGAAAAACTCACGAAAACTAGTGGCAAGACAATAGCGTGAGTTTGAGCTCAACTAGAAAAGTATTGATTTGTGTATATATTTCACTAAACTGAAAATGTGAGGGTGTGGCTTCACGTGACAAGAATACCTCAGGAATTAGTGTGTCACAATGCCAGTACTACGTACACCACATTAAGTGAGATTTAAAAGAGATGTCTCCTTAAAGATATTCCTTGAGAGTTCCATAACCCTGTCAGAAGACAGCACTTTGTACTCACGATAATAGTTGTACGCAAATGGCAGTTGATGGGCATTTCTAATTTACAGCTGTAAACATTTTTCCCAAGTTCCTCGATCTTGAACACTGGCTTAGGATTAAAGAACCGGTCACCTGGTAGCTTGGCACAGTACCTATGGAAAAAAACACAAAAGAAAAGGGTCTGATATATTTCATTTCAACCACTTAGCAAACATTGTTGGTTACAGTAGGTGGTCCGGCCAACTTTGGGTTATCTTACTTTGATAGAGACCTGGAAGGACCTTGAAACTAAAAAAAATGTGCATCAAAGGAGATGCAACTGAAGAACCTCAAAAGTGCAAGTCTAGAGTGTGACTGCATGGTGAAAGAACGTGGGACATATAGTATGTGCTAAATATGTAAACAGCATCTGATACATAGTCATTTGTTCTTTTTATGGCCCCAGAGGTCAAAAGCACAACACCCTTTTTTGCAAGCTGGAGTGGGAGCTAACAGACTGATCTCTTTTTGACTTCTCTTTTTGATTCTGGTTACAGGTGTCAGGTGTTTGCTTGGATATTACAAGATGTCTAGATCATACAAATTATATAAACAAGATAAAGCATTAATTTAATAACCAAAAGAATGTCTAGTGTGAGAAGAATGTTATTCCTACCTGGATAACAGAGGAACACTACTACTCATAGTAAGTCTTGCTCCTTGTCCATTCTCAGGTATGTATGCAGGTAACAAATCTGTATCAGCTGCCTCATCACACTCTTCTTCGGTGGGTTCAGTGCGATCATGGCACATTTCAGACAGGTAATCTTCAATATCATGCATAATCTGAGAACAAATATTAGTTCCCTTTCATCTCAAGTAACTGCTTTGCTCTCAAATGATGATGATGAAATTAATAATAGTAATAACTTTAAATGACATGCTCCCAAATAGGCTATAAAAATGCAAAGAGAAAAAATATGATAAAAATCATGCCACTGAGATTATGTACAATATGGAATATTATTTTACACTTATGTCAACATTTGAAAAAACCTCAAAATGGACAAAGCTAAAATACATTATTCAAGACAGCAGAATAAATTATTGTGTTCAACTTCATCATGCACTTCAAATGAATATGCTGTGGCATTGCCATTATCATTGTCTTGTTGCACAGAATTTATTGTTATTATTATTATTATTATTATTATGAACTTAATTAACTTTTAAAAATGTTGAGATGAAGTGATAACATTGCCCAAAGAGTTGTTTTTTTATTTTGATACCTTAATAATTATTGTTTTCAGTATTAAAGATGTATTTCTTAACAAATTATTTTTTTACTGGTCCTGGCTTGAAAAAATATAAAACAGAAAAATTACCGCTAGTTCATTTTCCTTTTCCACTTGCTCTTCTCTGTCCACAAGAATATAATAGCTGGAATCTTTGGCTCGCGCTCTGCCCTTTGACTGTACATAGGAGCGGAAAGTCTTTGGGAAATCAAAACGTCCAACGACATTACATTTGGGAATATCCAGTCCCTCTTCAACAACACAAGTTGCAATCAACAGGTTAAATTCATGTCTTCTGAACTGTCGTAGGACTTCTTCTTGCTTCTTAAAGTTCATTTCTGTTTCACTGGAATAGTTGACCTTTCCACCAGTGCCGTGGCCAATGACAAATTTGCTTTTGACAAAAGTAAGTTCATGATCTTGTTCAGCGGCAATGTTAATCTGCTCACTGAGGACTAGAGCTGTGTACCTTCTTTCCACAAATAAAATGCCACAGAGCTCATTGTCTTGGTCAGTTTCTGTGAAAGTGAATTGAGAATATGAACACTCAAATGTGGAACAATTTTATCAAACAAAATATTAACTAAAGTGACATGTATCACATGTTATGAAATCTAATGCTGTTTACAAAACCGGCTGGCTGCCAGCTCAACAAGCCACCTCCTCTGGAGGTTTGACCGTCTCCATTCCAGATGGAAAATATGTTATTTTTGTTTTGTTACTGACAAGGAGAAAAAAGCAGAAAGACTGACCCAAAAAGAAACTCCCCGAAAATAATTTGAAGGTTAAAAAATGTTTGTTCAGCGTGCCTACCGCACACATGTCCCGCTATTTTAAACACAAAAGTCATTCTGATCGCTTTTATCAGAGTATTGGAAAAAAATGTCACTTTCATGTCCAGCATTTGACGGGCAATCTGAAAGTATAAATTTATCTGGATTTATAATGTAATTTACAGCACAGTGTAACGTCAAGCATGGTTCTCATATATTGCAGACCTTGCTGCAACATAGCTGCTGGTAATGCCTGAGATAAAATACTATTGTTCTGACATATGAGAACATATGCCGCAGGCATGAAGAACCATCACAGGTGTTTACTGGGGTCCAACTTTGCAGGCATGCCGGGGGTAAACACCTGTGATGGTTTTTAATGCCAGCCGCGTATGTTCACATATGCTGGAACAGTATCCCAGGCATTACCGGTGGCTATGTCACAGGTAGGTCTGCAGCATATGAGAAACAGGCTTCACTCTATGTTGTATAATTCTTCACCGAATTTTCCGCTTTTTGACCATGTATGTCATGTTCATCTGTTGATTTGTGAATGAAAGCTTTTAAAATCATCTTATCATCTTTAAAAACAGTTTCACATAACACGTAACAAGTTTGGAATTTTTTTTGAGGAATTTGTGAGAACTAAAAATATTGCAAAACAAACAGCGCTGATAATTATTGGCTGTTGATAAAACCAGGAACACAGAACATTCCAAATCATAAAAAAGTTGACAATTGTGACAAAAATATATTTTAAATAAAATAAAAAATGAATAAAAAAGAGAAATATGTATTATTTCCCGCCTCCCTCAGTAGGTTTGGCACTCTCCCCATACCGCGCCCGACATGACAAAGCAAGACAGGGGCAGTACAATTGAAACATTAATTCTCATGGGAAAATAGGGGACTGTGTCTATAAAATACCAAGATGATTATTAAAAATGATGGTAAATAAAGTTGTTCAAAAAAATACAATTTTGACCCTTCAGATCCCCCAGATTGCACCAAATGGCACCTTTGAGCATCCGAATTTCAAAAATTTTCTAGGGAGGGGGATGCCCCCAGACCCCTCAACAGGCTTGCACCGCTCAGCATGGTGCCTTTGGCACCCTGACTACCTCCATCTTCAGAATGACCTGCTCCTACAAATCTTTTTGAGAAGGCTGAAATGAGCTTGAATACACAAGCAACATGCTAATCAGAAGTTGAAATTTGTAACTAATGGCGCAGTACTAATAAAGATTACAGTGGTATGGTATTTGTAGGGCAAATTAAAAATAAAATAACCACTGAAATACTCTAACAGCTAATGCAGCAATAACACAACTTAGGTTCTTTGTTTCCTCCTTGTTTTATTATATAAAGATTAAGTAAATAGTTACCTGTAAGTAAATACAAACACACCTAAATATATACCATTCATGTGATTAACTAAAATTGGAAAAATGTGCAACTAAATATTACTAATAAAAGTAACTACGTATTGATTTGAAAGAGTAGCCTTTAGAGGTAATTCTCACCACTATAGTTTGAATTGCCATAGCCCTTTAAAACACGTAACAGCACTTGCAACTTGGGCATGATGAAACACTGTCCACTGCCACCAGTGGGTGACGTATAATTGTGATACACACTTTGCAGCTCTCTCAGTTTAGTAGCACTAAACTCACAAAATAGCTGTCCCTTTTTGTTGGCTTGAAACATGCATGCCCTGTCTAAAAAATGATAAAAAAAATTAGGACTTATCCTACACACAAGTAATGACTTTTTGTTTTTTCTTCTTGAAGTGAATGAGTTACATTGTCCAAAGGGAAAAAGTATCACTGTTTAAATTAGTCCGTTAGAGCTGTTTAACCAGTTGTTGCAATGTGGACCTGATCACACCCCTTTCGTATTTAAATACATTACAAAATTACAAGGTCTGGTACTTGGTTTCTATTAGTGAAGATGACAGAAGTACTGTCAAAACATGCTGCAAAATCAAAAAATTGTTAGTTTTCTTAAATTAGTAGAAAAATTGAAGGTTTAAATGCTAGACTTCATACACACACCATACCTAGATCCTTGATTAAGTAACCAGCTACTCTATTGCATGCCCAGGGTCCAAGTTCTACCAATGTCTCCTGACATTCCCTCAGTGCAAACTTTGCATACCAGTAGGGTCCGTCACGCGGCACCCTACAGTCCTGAAGGAACTCCAGTCCTGGTGCTAAAACATCTTGAAGGATTTGAATTAAGATGTGGGAATCATCGTCAATGTCACCACTTGAGTATGTCAAAACCACTTCTCTTGGCTTGGCAGCAAACCTCTCTACCTCTTCATCTTGGCTTGTCTCGCATGTCGAGCGTAAGGTGCATTCCAGTTCTTGTATTTCTGATTCTAAATTCCACAGTTTTACTTTTTTGTTAACCACAGAAGCTGTTAACCCCATGATCTTGGGATAATCAGCTCTTTTGCAGCTATCAAATGCCTGCATTATCTGCCTGTATGGATCATTTTTTTTCGCATGGTGACATTCATCAAAAATAAGCAGATTCACTTGTGAAAGTTTAATGTAACTATGATTCAGAAGATCGAGAAATATCTGTGCCGTCATGACTAATACGTTGTTTTCGTTGAACTCTTGTTTCCATATACTTTTGTTCCAGAAGTCCACTCCCATCTCTCCAACATAATGCTTGACCTTCAGATCTGTGTGTTTCATGATAACTTTGGCTTGCTGGGTGGCTAAAGGGACTAAGACAGTAATAGCTTATAATTAAATATCCTACCATTCAAAAATATTAAAATGTGCATGTGGCTGAAAACTCAGAATCAAATATATATGTAAACCCAAAAATACTTAGTGTGTTTATCAGCTGCCTCCATGTACATTGCACATTCCGATTTACACGGTATGATTTTTACTTACGACTGTCGCGTGCAACTTCTGTAGCGCGCGCTGCTCGCTCCATGCAAAAAATCGTATACGACTCTTGTCATTCAATTTACCTATACCTACGACTGTCGTATGGTTTTAAAACATGATTCAAAATCCTACGACGAATTTTAGGTCGCGTGCGTCTGTGGTAGAGAAGTTGTACGAGCATTCACACGGCACAACTTTGTTCTACGTCATGTCGCATACGCCAAGACGCGCGCGATAAATAGTATCGTGTAAATCGGCCCTTACTCCTGACACTTTTACCCCCTTCCCCTGAGTAAAGTTCATGGAAAATGCACAAGGACTTGCCAACCTGTATTTACAAGAAAGAACGTCCTTTTCCCGCCATTTTCGAACGTCTCTCTGACTTGGTGTGCCATTTCCTTTATCAGCATGACACTGATAAATGTCTTCCCAGTGCCTGTACCAAGACATACAATCGTGTTTCTTTCCTTGGCTCGTTCCAATAGTTCTACTTGATACGGACGCGCGACTATGTTCACTTTCGGTTCGACTTCTGCTTCGCTTTCGGACGATGATGAACTTTCTTCAGTTTCTCCGTCGTTCATGGTGGTTACTGGTTCTAATTTTTATGAAGGCACGGACTAGGCTTTCGTCTTCCAACCACACAAGTCGGGACGACAAAGTTCAGTCCATCAAGAAAACCACAATGTAATCAAACCCTTTTTTCGCATATCTACGTGATATCCTTCAAACAACCACAGCTGACACAAGATTCACAAGCCAGCGAAACATATATCCTTTTCAGTGTTTTGAAGGAACGAATTTTTCACATCCCGCCCAGGCGGCGAGCAAAATTCCTTTACGCTAAGGAAAAACTTTAGCAAAATGTGACATCACTGTTTTCCGGGAATTGAAAAGCCGATCGTCTTGTATTTCCGAGAAACCCAACATGGATAAATTTGATTCTACGGCAAATAGTAAACAAAAGTCCAGTTCCGGTCTCGTGACCGACTGCATCAACGTCAGTGCCAATCGGCAAGGGTTGGCAAGTGGTCTTTCAAAAAAAAAAAAAACGTTACAGGTGTATGTCTTACCGTCAGAACTGGAAAGATCCGCATCTGCATGCATGCCATGTCAAATATAACCCGGCTGGCCTGCGTGGCAGGCGTTCGGGCGCGCGAGGAGGGAGGGACCACTCCACTTTGAACGGCTGCAGGCTATGTAAAATAAGAATAAACAATTTCTCCATTTGGCGCGAAAATTTGCTTGGATATTTGTCCGTGGACATTATCTGTTCCAAGAAGCGAACAGTTTTTCAAGAGCGAAGATCGAGGAAAACTGTGAGCTTCGAGGAACTGATAATGCCCGAGGACATATATCCGAGCATATTTTTAAAGGCAAATGAAGGCAATTGTGATTAATGAACGTCAAATATTTTTTCGCAACACGCCGTTGGCGCGTTGGGTATCACCGATTCCCCGGGTTTATGTGGGGACATAATCGGTCACGTGGTGCGTTTTGAAATGGATGGAGAAAACTGGGAATCTGGGTACTAGTATAATGTCTGTTCTATCATATTCTATATTGCATCGATGGACACAGCACAACAAACTCAAAATGGGTTAAGATGGATCAATATTTCTGCATTTGTTGCTATGGAAAACTCTTCGGGAAAGGAGAGGTAAGAAAATGAAGACATTTGGAAACGATTTGACTGTTTTCGGAGTTGCGAATATCTCAAATATTTAAGATTGCAGCTACAGGTCAGTTGGTATCATGATATGCTACTTGCAGCGCTTCGCGATTTTAGTTTTGATCGATTTTGGAGTGATCCAGTAGTTGCTGATTTTTCTTCTTGTGTAACAGTTTATAAGTCGTTTCTAAACCAAGTAGAATTTGTTCGCCTTCAAATCTCCAGCAGTTGCGTGTGTAACAAAAGCCGGAAAAGACGCTGCTCTCCAATGTTAACTGGAATTAAACGAATAATGATAATAATAATAAAATAATAACAATAAGTAATAGTAATTGGGCCGAGTGGAGTACAATTCAGTGAGTAATCAAGCAAGTAATTTCAAAACCGGACGAGTGAGCAGCTTGAGTCCGATTTGAAATTACAACCACAATAATTACTCTCTGAATTGTACGACATGAGGTCCAATGACTAATTAATCGTATCAATAACAAATTTCGAGATTAACAAGATTTAGAAAACCTCGTTTGAGTGCAAAACTCAGTGGTATGTTCCAAGAGTCCTACAAAGAAAAACGTTATGGAGATAACCATTAAAGTGCACGTAATTGATGCGCAAATAGTGTAGGTGTCCAATTACAGGTATCCAATTACAAAAAGTTGTAATTGGATACCTGTAATTGGACACCCATGTGATCGCATGCCAATTATGCAACAAATCGGTGCACTCGGAACCAATCAGAATAGAGAATTTTGCTATAGATATGATTATAATAACTGCCGCAGTACTTGAAAAATGAGCTCGTGCGTATCGAGAAAAGGGCGCTATCGATAATTTTGCCCGGCACGGGTTACACAAGTGCTTGCGGTTTTTTGGGCATAACGCCTATTACCGAGCACCACAGTCTTCTGTGCCGTAAATTATTCGACCAGATATGTTCTGATACTGGTCACAAATTAAACAGCTTGCTGCCTCCTAGGAACGAACCCAAATGTAATCTGAGAAACCATCGCCCTTTTGCCATCCCACATTTGAAAACAAGTCGAACCAAAAACACGTTCATCTTTGCCATGGCTCGCAAATGTAATAATTAGTTTTGGTCTCAAACGATATTTTTATGACTGCTGCCATCAATGAATTCAGTTTTTTTTATAAATATCAATATCTATTTTACTTCCATATATATTTAAGATTTATCTAGGCTTTAATATGACAATTACATATTTTAGATTTAGGTTACATTATTATGTTATACAAAATTCATGTAAATAGGTTTTAACTTTTCTAATTTGTTTTGGTTTTTTAAGAATTGTAAAAATTACTTAATTCAGCTTTTGTGGCTGCAATGTGATTTTTAAATAAACTATCTATCTATCTATCTATCTATAAGTCTCAAATCATTCTAGCTGAACACAAGTGCTCTACTAATTGGGGAGACTGTAAATTAAATAAGCTACAAATGTATTGTTGTCCACTTTCAAAGAGTCTGGAAACAATAATTATTAAAAAGTTGTAAATAGCCAACTGGTCCCGCCAGTTGGGATTCTTAATTCTGTTCATTTGTATATTTATTTGTTTCATTGTCCCTGAAAAGCCCCTCTAGGGGAGTGGTCAATTAAGTATTTATTATTATTATTATTATTATTATTATTATTTATGTTTTCTGGCATGCATGTTCATTTGGCTCAGTTCAATAATTAAGATGTTTGAAAGCCTTGCTTGATGGCACACAGCTTTGAAGTTCTATTCCCAGGATTGCATCATGTGGCATTGATATTTTTTAACCAAATGGCTGAATACAATTTATTATTCTCATGCTGTTAGATAGATGGAGAGTTCTCCTTGCAGTTTGAGAAAGGAAATGTTGAAGGAAAGGAATGGTTTAGAATTGCCATCATGGTCAGAGAAACCTCTAAATTAACTCATCAAAGCATCTTTTGCAGAATAATTGCAACAGAAACAATTGTGAACTTTGAAAGCATCTTTCCAAAATGGCAGACTTTTTAAGTGTACGGTCGTGCATGGCAAGATTATGCAAGTCATGTGGACTCAGTTACATGAGGAAATTTGTGACCCTAAAAATTTTGTATAACAATGCATATCATATGATGAACAGATGTGTCATTGAAGCCCCAGGTACCAGTGAAATAACCACAGAGGTTTATGTGAAAGCTTAATGCAAGATCCATTAAACAGTTTATTTGAGCTGAGCACATAATTTGGTTTGTTGTGTTTGATTCTTGAACACATACATGTAATTGAATGGCATTGGACAAAACTTGATAATTTAGTTCTGAATCTCTGATTACTTTGATAGTGAACTCAACACTAGGTTCCTTGTTTGAAATGTCAAAAGTATTGTGTGAACACTTTACCATAATTTCCATTTTTTGTTATTGTGTATTTATAGGAGAAGCAAATGCTGGTTGCAGGTACAGGAGCATATGCAGCACAGATGGCTGAATCAGTTGATGCTGCCTTATCTGAATCACAGGATGCAATGAAAGATTCAAAGAAAAAGAAACACAGAAATGGACCAACAAGGGATATCAAATTGATATGGGCAAATAATCGACGTAAGTGCAGTTATGGAACAAAAGGATAGTTGAGAAAGGCACAGAACATCTAAAAAGTGAAGAAAACGAGTCAAAGGTGTTAGAGGAGTGGTGGGAGTAGGGAAAGGGAGCATGATCTTAGCTGCAACTGAAGAATTCAACCGGATACTCTTCCACAATAATTCACAATCCACTTACAAATAACAGCCAACAAAATACACATGGTGTTTGTACATTTGTGTGGTACTCATTCTAACAATGACAATATTCATTTCCTATCATGACAGAAATCTCAGTAAGAAGCTGTTACACAGTGAGACCAATTCTGGTCAACTGAATTTAGTTACAATACCTGTCAATACATAAAACTTGTTGAGTTGTAACCACATACAGGAATGGGTCAAATTGAAAGTGTAAAAACCACGGCATGGACACAAATAACCAAAGGAAATTCAATGCAACTTGAAAAGCAGTCTTACTTATTTTCTTTAATGATAATTTTTATGCACTTGTCCTCCAAACTTTGCATAATGTAGACAAACAGTAACTCACTTTGTTGGCCAACCAACCAGCTACAACCAGTTGCAAAATTGTTGAGACATTCGCCATCAAAGACGTCTCTTCTTTCTCTAAAACGCTGCCACCAACAAATTTGTGCAATACAATACACACCCCCTCCCTCTCCCACTTTTAAAGTTGTTCCTCAAAGTTTCAAGCATGGTGCTGCACCGTTGACAACTTTGATAAGAGGGGGAGGGGGAGGGAAAGCGGAAGATCATGGAAACGTCATTCAAGGCCAAATGGCGTACAATGTCTCAAGTATTTTTGCAACTCATTGTAGCTTATTAACCAGTCAGTCTGATACCTGCCCATCAATCATCCAGCCGCTATGATAAATTATTGCATGAGTGGAAGTTGTTGAAGGATGCTGAGCAAGATTTTAAGAGAGTCAAGGGCTTTAAGAGAGTCATGCATGCAGGCTGGCAGGCAGCTTGCAGGATGTCAAACAGCCAGTCAATCAGGGAGGCAGGTAAAAAGGTAGTGGGAAATGTTTTCATTTTCAGTACTTTTTCTTGGCAGTGGATAGAATGAACTATTAGAATCCAACATTTTTTCTCCCAGAAACAAATGCAGTTTTCAGTAAACTTGGAGCTGAGGACATTGTCAGCCGCTATGATAAACTATTGCATGAGTGGAAGTTGTTGAAGGATGCTGAGCAAGATTTTAAGAGAGTCATGGGCTTAGACCATGACCGTCCACTGGTGAAGTGCTTGGATTCTATACCTCCTGGTAACCAATTTTCTGTTTGTTCTACAGATTTGGGTGGGATTTGGTGTGTCGAGCCATTTCTTGTGTAGCTTTCTTTCAGTTTGTTATCTTACTTCTTTTTATCAAAATTAATGTGAGTTTTGTCACAATTTCATAATATCTAGTTCTTTAGTTGGTGGGAGTGGCTATCAATCTCAAACTGGTCAAGCATCACAACTTTATGAACTTCATTTTAGCTTTACTTTGATACCATCATAGTTTGTTATTGCTAATGTTCAAGCAATCTTTTATGGAGTTGTGTAATTTTCATAATGTGCAGAGATTGAGAAACATCTTAAATTATGTAATTTTGGGATTTATTTTTTAGACATGAGGATTGGCTTTAGTCATGGTAGTGTTGATGGTGAATATGAGTTTCACCTTGATGTTGATCCTCTTGTGTCAGTGGATGCTCTTAAAGAACCAGTGGCAGATGTTTTGAAGACAGCCATCTTTCTCTTCAGATTGATATCAGACAGAATGAATTTTGTGAAAATGGAAGGAGGATCTATACAGAGGGATCTGGAAAAATTGACTTCTCATTTCAAAGATGAAAAGGAGACGAGTGTGAATATAATGGGTGTACGTCACAGTGTGGAGCTATTGAATGTTCAGCAAGTGGAGCAGGCTCTACTGATTGTCAAGGACATAGTGGCTTTTACCTTAGCACGTAGCAATGCACTGATGGAGTATATTGCACAGCAGGGGGATAAGGTTGACATGCAGGTATCAAAAGATGATCCAGATAATCCAAAAGTGATTATTTTTTCAAAGAAATTACAAAATTCCAAGAAACAAAAGTCTCAAAGCTAAATCAAACTATTTAATTTGAACATTCTGGTAAGATTTTTATGGCCTAATGCATTGCTGTCAAGGGTGATTGCAATCAGTGGTTACTACATAGAAGGGAAGAAAGTGCACCTTTCATTCTAAAGACGTACTTGTTAGGCAACAGTGTAAATCATAATGACACTGTTTTAAAATAAATCCCTTTAGTCCCTGTAGTGATGAACATCTACTTTCTGCTGAAATGTCGTTCTTTATTAAAACATTACAAGCCATGAGAGTGAAGAAAACACTTTAAAATATCTTGCCTCAAAAGTGACCAGCATCTTATCTCTCCTTACTACATTCATTATTAAATTGGCCAAATGTATAAATCTTGGAAAAAAAACATTAGCTAAAGATCACCAAATATGAATATCTTTATTTTCACACATTTTCTCCTAACTCATGAGTTGTCATGCATGAAAAGCAGTGAAGAGCAGTAGAAAATAGTGATGAATTTAATGCTTAATGGTTGATATAAGAGAAGATTGTATAAGAATTTTATGGACAACAGTAAAGAGAGTTAGCATGCTAAAATTAGGGTTTAATGGGTTAGAATTTCAACATTAACTTGTTCTTAACCAATTAAAGCAGTAAAGGCAAAACGTTTGTAACAGTAGCATTTTGTTTCATTGAACACGATTTTAATGATAAGAACACATGTTAAGAAAAAAACTGTATGATTTACATAAAAGCAGAAGTGGCTTGAGATGAAATGTGACATTCTTCTCTCTGTTAGAGTAAAGACATGCCCTGTTTGGTGGTAACTGGCTTCTCCGTTTTAGCAAACAAAATGGCTGGTCCATCACGCATTTGCTCTAGTTTAAGAGAATAAGAAAGTGTCAAAGCACAGCACAGCAAGCTACAGTAATTAGTTTTCTAACGAATTGCATTTGATTTAAGCTTAATTTATGGCATGATAATTATATTTAGGAGGGGGACATTGGGCAGCACCCAATACTGTAGTACTTTGAGAAAAATTGGCAATTACCAAAGTACTGTGTCGAAAATTGATAAAATACTGCCACTGCATTATTTTATAATATTATTAGTCAAGCTTACTTGAAGTTGCTTCCATCTTTTTAGTGTGTTTATTTATCTCAAGAACGTATGCACCATATGCCCATGTATTTTGGTAGTTCATCAGTGAAGTAATTCACAACTTGTTTGCTGTTTTTCACAAAAGGAAAAGTGCATTCATTTGACCTTCTGGTAGGTGTATACAAAACAAATAGCATGCAGTAAAGTGTGAGCTTGACCTGTATTAGACAGGAAAGTGCAAATGAATTGTACTGCAATACTGTGAAGGAACTTCTGTTACTGAATACTGTCAGGCAAAATGGTGAAACTCCATACTGAAGGGCTAGGTGATACTGCTATACCGCAATTGAAATTACGGAAAAACTGCTTGAAAGCTCAATACCTCAAACCTCAATGCTCCCCTCATTTAGTTTTTCAGTTGAAGTTAGAAAACAGCTTAGTTAGAAAACACTTTGTAGTATGATTGATTAATCCTTTACTGTTATGATTTCACCATCCAGGGCACTTATTTACTCTAGGCATTTATTAGAGAGAGGGTGCTTATTTGGGATAGGATCTTATTTCTGTTTGGCAAACAGTCAAATGTGGAAAAACTACATTTTTTAAGTAACAAAATAGGAAAAAACTAACAGAAAAAGTTTGAAGCTGTTTATGCTCTCACGTTAAAATTACAATCAAGAAACTTAGAACAAGACCACTTTTGATGTCCTGAAAAAATGGTATTAATGTCAGCAGTTAAAGAAAGAGTGAACCACAGTTGATCTCAAAGTACTATGAAGGCATTGGAATAGTGAGTGCTAATTAGCAAGAACACATTCAAAGTGGAGTGTTGTTGGAAGGGGGTGCTTATTGGAAGGGAGGTGTTGAATTGAATAATTATGGTAACCCATATACCCCCAAAAATATACAGCAGTGATTATATATGCTACAGTAAATGTGCTTTTATACTCTTTGGGTTAATGTGAAATGTGTCTGCATTTGGGATCAATCTGTTCAAACTGTTGTGGCACATCGGGAAATAGGTAAATTTTTGCTGTTGGTAAATCCAAAAATCTGTCACGTTCTTTTAAGCGGGATGGGGGAGGGGGAGAGGGAGGGGGGCAGGGTTAGTTCCCACTTCTCTATCTCCTATCTCCCTGGCTCCCAGGAAGCAGCTTTCATTTTTTCTTTTCTCTACAATTTTGCTGCTTCCTCATCCAAGTAACTTTATACCGCATTGTTTTTCTCCAGCTACCAAAAGCAGATAACATTTAAATAGAAATTTAGCTTGGAACTTTTGTAGGTTGCTCTTCGGTATGAACAATAAGATAATATATAGTTGAACTGATACATAGAAATTTCTAACAATGATGAGAGTATTAAGTACTTATATTTCAGAGCATATGCAGAGATGGTTATAAAGTTTGAAATTAAAGTTTTTTCTACTATTTCACAGTTTCATCTTTTAGTTTAACCTGTTAGAATCCCTGTACGGTGGCCAATTTACAACTCACATTAACTCCAAATCAAAAATGATCGTCGCAGTTATGATCGCAATTTTTACAATTGCGTAAAGAAGGCTGAAGAAAATTCAGGACTTCAACGGGGCTTGAACCTGTGACCTCGCGATTCCGGTGCGATGCGCTACCAACTGAGGTATGAAGCCACTGATGTTGGGAGCAGGTCAATTTTGGGTTCATATGTTCCCGTGAAAGATATGTAAGTGAATGATGCATATGAAAGAAATCATATGTGAACTGAGGATATGAAATCAAATGAAGAATGATCGTTGGTTCGCCAGCAGCACTCGGCTTGAAAGACAAATAAATTTGGCTATCATCAGCATAAAAATGATGGTTCATATTATGTTTACTAATGATGTCTCTCAGAAGTGAGGTGTGCATGGAATACAGGATGGGACCGAGCAGTGAGCCCTGGGGAACACCACAAGTGAGATGCCGGCTTGATGAGCGCGAGGTTCCGATCTTCACGAACTGGGTCTTCCCGGATAGAGAAGACTGTATCCAACCTAAGGCTTTCCCAGTAATTCCAAAACGATGTTTTAGCCTAGTAACGAGGATGTCATGGTATATCGTGCCAAACACCGCTGAGAGGTCTAGTAACACCAATATAACACACTGTCCGTCATCAATGGCACGTAGAATGTCATGTGTTCAGGTAAGCGCTGTTTCAGTGCTATGGCCTTTCTTATATGCTGATTAAAAAATCTCACTCGCGTCCTCAAGGTGATGATTGAGACGCGCAGCTACAACCTCAGTGGCTTTGGAAATGAAGCCAAGGTTTGTGACCCCCCGCCCCCTTTGAAAAATCCTGGTTACGACCATGATCTTCGAATCGTGTATTAGTGTATTAACACGAGCACACTGTTCAACATAAGTTTCTCGTTGAATCTTTAGTTTATCTCTGTGCCATTTGCGTTCCAGTTTCTTTCTTTTAGGTTTTTCAAGTCTAATGTGATCTGAGTACCAAGTTGCAGCAGGTCCGATAGTTTTTAAGTCCCTCAATGGGTTAGCCCCAGTGTACTTGCGTGAATTATTCAGTGAGCGACACACTGACTATGACTTGACCTGTACTAACTATTTGAAACGTAGTTTTAGCTATAGTGGTGTCTTACTATGGAATTCTCTTCCTGAAAGTATTAGGGCGATCAGATCAATTGAGCAGTTTAAGAGGGAAATCAACCGCGCACTTGAAACATTCGATTCCCACTCGGCAGTCTTGTAAATAAGTTTTTTTTTAATAGTTATTTGATGATACTGACGATACTAATACTTGTAACGCGCATTGTAACATGACGTAATGATCAAATGCGCGAGATCACTTGCTGAATAGATCAGAAGATTGACACTAGGGGTGGTCACAGCCAGGATTCGTTACGTCCCTGGTGGTTCTTTAACGTCCCACATAATCAATTATGAAGAGTTGCGAGACGGGACTTCCGGTTTATCGCCCTTGTCCGAGAAGACTAGAAAGTCTAACCATTCGCAGATGTCATTGCAAAGGAAGCACTTTCTCCTCAGTTATTTTAGCCAGCTGGTCGGCTATTTGGCTATTTGGCCAGCTGATTTGGAAGTCAAGGAAAATGAATTTTCCAAAATGGAAACTCATTTAAATGAACGTACCTTTATTTTATTTACTGTAAGTCTTTTTTGTGGCGATTCAAAAAGTATAAATCCAATATAAATGTATATATATCTAATCGTGATGAATCGTGGTAGTTGTGGAGCCTGCAGTGAAGATAGCCAGCCCTTGGATCCCCTTGGATAGCAATATACCGTTTGAGCGGCCCGTTTGAGCTGGGGGAGTTTAAAGTAAATAAAGGTACGTGGCAAAGTACTTACATTTAAATGACTTTGTATTTTAGAAAAACCATTGTCCTTTAGTCCCAAATTGCTTTTCAAGGTACAGTCGAACCTGTATTTAGCGGTCACCCTTAGGGGTTGGCGAAATGACCGCTAAATACAGGGTGGCCGCTTAATACAGGTTGATCAGAAAACAGGAAAGCGAGGAGGACGCCATTTTATATATCACATTCATCACTAATTGAGACCAGGCAAAATATAAACGTCAATTTCCACCAATTTAAAAGATTTGTGAAAATAATCACGGGATTCTCTTACCTGGCAGGCTATTTTGGTATCACATGAGTGATGTTTGTTTACAAAGTGACCGTTTAATGCAGGTCAAGACAATAGAAACAGCCCGTTGGGACCTGGCCTAGTAGAAGGTGGCCGCGACTAGGCTCTTGCCGATTGTGCTAGCATAATTTTTGGCATAATCTGAGGAATTGAGCATAATTTTTGCCCTTTTTCCAAAAGTAGCACTGCTAGCATAATCCGTATATTTTCTTGTCTTAATAGCACAATTTTAGAATAATTCAAGAAAACGAAGATCTCAGCTACTAAAAACGATAGATTACTATTAACAGTTGCTTCCACTCCTATTTTTTGATTTTTTTTACTTGTGTTGAGATACCGCGGGAATTCGATGAAACGGAACCGGAAGTCTGTGTCTCGGTCCCAGACTCCTTAGTCTTTCTCCCAGTGCTCGTTTCAAAATGGCGGCCGCCACGCCAAACCAGTCAAGTGCAGTGAACTTACATCCAGATAGTTTACAAGGTTGCGAGAACAGAGAGGATAGACCAAAGCCTGCACAACTTGCCCGGGATAGACGCCTCGAATCAACCACTGGAAAATACAAGAGGAGGGGGACGAGTTTGTGCACAGAATAATTTTTTAAAAAAGTAGCATAATTTTGAAAAGCGAGCATAATTTGAGCATAATTTGGGCAAAAAACGAGCACTGCCACTAGCATAATATGCCACTTTTACTAGCACAATCGGCAAATGCCTAGCCGCGACCGCCTAATAGAGGTGACCGCTTAATAGAGGTAAAAACTACAGAAATTAAGGGAAGACATTTTCGGGACTTTAACAACTGACCGCTTAATGAGGGTGACCGCTTAATACGGTGCCGCTTAATACAGGTTCGACTGTACTCCAAGGATACTCCACGAAACATAGTACTCCGTAGTACTCCGTGTTTTGTCCTCTCCCTCCCTGAGTCGCATTTGTGGTGATAGAGGGGCTATGCAAGTATTGGGTGAACCCAGTCCCCTGCGCCCGGCAATGCACGTGCAAAAACAACATGGCCGAAGGAACGAGCGAAAATATGTCGAGTGAAACAGCGGACGAAGAACCATTTAAAACGGTTGCAGAGAAAAGAAAACGAAAAAGAGGACAAGAAGAAGATATGGATACCAGTGAGGAATCGAAACGACCTAGCTTCCCTCCTGCGAAAGCCGAAAAATTGATGGTACGAACATAGCTTAAGCCCTGCTTAAGCTTAAAATTTTTGTTAGACTGTTGAAATTATACGTGAGCTTACATACGTGGTTATTAATAATTGTTGTACTCTTTGGCTTTGTAGGATGGAAAGGTGGAGTCTAGAAAAATACCTGTACCACCACACAGATATACTCCTCTTAAAGAAAACTGGATTAAAATCTTTACCCCGGTCGTGGAACATTTGAAGCTACAAATTCGTTTTAATTTGACCTCACGAAAAGTGGAAATTCGGGTGAGAGTTTTAGCTTAAGGATAACGTGAACTTAATCTGCTTTTGCTCGCTTTAAAGAGCTAATCAGGTAAATTTCGGAATTGGTAAAGACACATCTTAACAAAGTTTAAATCAGTTTTACTCAACGTGTTGGTGAACATCAAATTATCAGGACGTAACCAATCTATAAAATTGATCATCCGAAAACCAATCGATACAGTCCAATCAATGACCAATCTATAATACAAAAGTTGTCACAAAGCAGGGACCATGCAGAATAGAGGTAGGGGGCTAGGGGGATAATAAAGATGAAAAAAGTATAAAAAAATACAGAAGAAATTTTGTCTTACAGTCTTTTCTGTAAAACTGTGAACACCAGAAAAAAATTCTGGAATGTTTATTGTTTCGCGACCAATCAGAAGCAACATGAAACCACAACCTAATTACCATTACTGTTTGTGGTTTAGTTTTCTCATGTGTGATTGGCTTTTTACTTGAAACACAATAACATTCCATAGATATTTCTGGTGTTCACGGTTTTACAGGAAAGACTATAAAGGAAAAAAGTTACAGTTACCATCAGAGAATTAGACATGCATTTGACTAGCAGCTATAAAGAGTAACACTTATATAAGCAATAAATATTAAATAATTTTTTATTTCTAACCTAATGCAACTACAGGTTCATGACCTCTACCTGGCTTTTTTTGGCAAGTGAACCTCTCTGGAAAACAAAGATTAGAAATATGGCTATGCTCAGCAATGATGCAAAAGCTATTTATTAAACTGACAATATTGTAATATTCATTATTGTAATAAGTATCATTTTCTTGTTACAATGATGAAACCAACAATTTCCCTTACTGACATTGCTAATGAATTTACCAATTGCAATAACATAGAAATTTTTGTGTCTTTTAAGAATGTGATGTAAAGTAAATATCAGCCACTGCCTTAGTTTTATTTCCTCAGGTCTACAGTGTTTTGTTTATTGTCATTCTTATTGATATCCTGTTTACATCTCTGAGTTAAGTGTGGTTTTGGTAAAATAATTAATACTGGTCACGGTATTATCTAAACTGGAGGAGATTTCCATCTATCATAGTGAATGGAAAAATCTGGTAATGAGCATTTGCAAGTTTCTATACTGTAAATTAAGAGCATTACTCTTTAAGGTCTGAAATTTTGCAAGTAAGCATTACTGTTTCATAATAATTTTTAAACGCATTCCCAACAATTTCAGAGAAACTGAAATCAAAATTTTTATGGGGGAGCGTATCCCTGTTCCGCCCCTAGTTAGCTCACGCTTACGTATTTGCCTTTCAGCACCCCCACTTCAAAACTTGCTGTGTGGGCCCTGCAAAGTCATTGACTGTTATCAGTTGGCCTCTGAAAATCCCTCAAAACATAAACTTTGCGTACCTCAGTGTCCCACTGAAATTTTGGTACAAGTCTAGTTTGTTTTGCTAACCAAGGTTACGTCAGTTTATTCGCTTAAACCACAACATTGACTATTTAATTAGTAGTACAGAGTCTGTTAATGGCAATTGTGTCAAGTAAGGTGATCAAGAGTCTTCTGGCAGGTGTCCTGTAAGAAGACATTCAACTGTAAGCAGGAGCTGGCTGCTTATTCTCTCCTAAAAGATCTTAATTTAGCTAATCTCGATCTATCTAGTCTTTGTAACATTAAGTCAAACCCCTATTAAGTGGGCGCCCACTTATTAAACAGCCACCCCTTAATAGGCAGCCAGTAATCAAAGTTCAGATAAGGGTTCTTCTATTGTTCTTTGTCTGTTTTAACCAGGTAGCCCCCATTAAGCAGCCTCTATCTATTTGCCTGAGGGTGGCCACTTAATAGGGGTTGAACTGTAATTCTTGCAGACTTCAAAAGACACTAAAGATATTGGTGCAATTCAGAAAGCAGCAGATTTTGTGCAGGCATTTATTCTTGGATTTGAAGTAGAGGTAAGTTTGTATCCAAGGTGTTCCCCTGCTTTTTTGTAACCAAGAACTTCCTTCATTATATGGTGTGGAAGTGTCATATACACATCCCTCTTTCTTCACTATTTTATTGCCTGCCATGTTTTCACCACTAATTGGTGAGAAACCCGTGTGTTACCTGTAGATCTTGATTTCCAGCCCCCTACTCTCTCAGATAGACACAGTGAGGGTTTGAGCAGTCTTCGTAAAAAAAAATGGTGCTCCAACAATCAACTTGGTTGCATAAATTAGCTGCTTCCTACCTTCCACCTCCCACTCTACCCAGTGGTGGTTTGATGATGACTACTGCCATGCTAATTGTGAGAGTCTTGTTTGAAGTGTGATTCTCAGCTGGTCATATTGACAGTGGGCACATATCTTTGAGAGACTCTGTGACAGCAATGAATGCATTCCTGAAAGCCACAGCTCACCAGCAAGATGTTTCTTTTTACAAATTTGTGTTTAGTTGAGACACTTACAGTGATTTTCATTCTCATTTAGGATGCTTTGGCTTTGATCAGACTGGATGAATTATTTTTAGAAACTTTTGAAATTGCTGATGGTATGTAAGTGTATCTTGACATATTCTCCTGAATCGATTTTTGTGACATTTGGCCACAGCATTCCTCTAACAATGACCAAAAGATGGCCTGGGGGGATTTTGATGTTGTAAATACTTCCTTTAACACCTTGCAATGCAGTGCAACTCCTGAAACTTTGTATGAGAATATGTATATATGAATAACCAAGCAGAATGTTGAAAAAGCCTCACACCATTTTGTGATTGACAAAGTGCATTTGTTTTGTTTCAGTGTTCAAGTACTGATGTATTCATTCAGATGACACTTAGTGATTTTGGGTTAATACTGTTTCTGCTGCTTTTGCAGTGCATTAGAAGTCTGCATACTCTTTTTAAGTTCTGTAATTAGGTTGTCGTGGTTTATTTAAAAGTAATGCATACATCAGTTCTTTCTGAAGCACACCTTAAAGGGCTGTAATGTATCCTAATTAAGATCATCAAAACCAAAGCCGTCATTCTCATGATCAATAATGAATATTTGAAAAGTGTAATCTTTCTTTGATAAATAAATTTTACTCCCAACAGTTAAACCACTGAAGGGGGATCATCTCTCCAGAGCCATTGGCCGCATTGCCGGGAAAGGTGGCCGAACAAAATTTACCATTGAAAATGTTTCCAAGACCAGAATTATCCTTGCTGACTCGTAAGTTCTGCAGCTATCTTTAAATGTTTGAAATTTTGACCCCTGAAAATAACAGCTAGTTATTAGTTTTTGTTTGAACATTATTTTGTGTCTGATTTTCATCATACATACATGCATACATACATACATATACTTTATTTATGCTTGAAATTTACAGAGTAGTAAAATATGCTAGGCAGGGCACTGGGCAAACTGCATGTCTCAGAAAAATGTCCATGTAGCTTTGAAAGCCAATATAGTGAATTGGCCTTTGCCATTCCAGGTCAAACCATTAGTGATCTATAGCCTTATATTCTTGGTAGTTTTTGACATAAAGATGACTTACAGCTGTAGTTTTGTGATAATGTTTGCCTCTTAAACCATTTAAAAAGAGAAGGCTATCTTTTCTTTGGTTTTAACTGGCTCTTTCTAGTGGAATAAAACTTGAAATGAACATCTGTGTGTTGTCTGTTGTTGAAAATCAAAGGGTGTGGTTGTCTGACCAGTTTTTGTGGTAATTTCTACTAAAACAATATCGTTAAACACATAAAAATAAAAATTGTACCAATATTGTTATGCTTCATTTCTCTTTGCTTTAAACCTACAGGAAAATTCACATTTTGGGTTCATTTCAAAACATCAAAATTGCCAGGACAGCAATTTGTAGCCTCATCTTAGGTAAGTGTTTATGTTTACAAATTATAATTTATTTACCTTTTTTACAAGTTTTTCTTTCAATAGTTTCTACCCACTAGTGCAGCAAATCGTCAAGGAAACTTTGATGGTGATGTGTTGTTTTCACTCACTAATACAGCTCTTTGAAATTTGGTCCATGTTCTGGAATCCTGGTTAGGTACAATAATATTATTCTTAAACTGTTATAAAACTGGTATTTTCAAGGTACTTTTCACTTACGATAGTGTTTGACTTTCACTGTTACTCGATTAGTCTTATTTATTTATCTGTTCTCCTGTTTGTTGGTTTGCTTTGTATAGGAAGTCCACCATCAAAAGTTTATGGAAACATGAGAGCGGTTGCAAGTAGAACGTCGGAAAGATTTTGAAGGGGATGGAGTGTCATGGTATTGAAAAATGAGACCTGTCTATGACAGTCAATCCACACCATGTAAATTCTCCAAACAAACATTCTGTTTATGTAGGGTGGAACAGTGACATCAAAGATGTTCATGATACAGTGATAAACACAACGTTAAGAAGTTGAAGAGAGACAGAGAAGAAAAGATAAGCCAGAACAGGGCTCGAAATTAACGCTCGCAAACTCGCAAAATGTGTTTGATTTTAATAACCTGCAAGTGAGAAAAATATTCACTACTAAACGTTTGCGAGTCAGAATCATCCATCTCTCCCAAACATTTGTAGAAAGCTGTTTGAACAAAAGTAGGGATGTGCGGACAACATCTGAGGCAAATAAAACAGCCACTCAGAGCTGCAGTAGATAGGTGGTAGCTGTCGTTCCCAGGGTCCTCTCGTTCTTGTCCCCTGGAGCGAGAGAGACTCTCTTGCCCCAGGGAACAGGAAGGAGAGGACCCTGGAAACGAGGTTGCAAATAATATTTAATGCCTTTTTTATTAAACGTTTTTCGGCTCATTAATAGGCTGTGTGAAATATCAATTCTAATCTTTATATCAGATATAGTCATTGGCATTTCAAAGAGAAAGAATTTGCTAGTGGTCTCACCAGTTTGCTGGTTGAAAAAAATCTGAGAACGAGGTTGCTTGAAAAAGCACAACTTGTACATGTTCTTTGAGTAAGTTTCATTGCGTATATTTTGTGAAGTGAGCTCTTTAGTTCCTTATCTGTGCAGTCGCGAATCACCATAAAGTGCGGAACTTTAATTCATTAATAAACGCATTAACAGCTTTTTTCACTTTGCAGAAAACATGGTAAACTTTACATGTATAACAAAATGCATTTAAAAAATGGATATCCAGATATCTCATAAGTAAAAGGATAACTATTGTGTAAAGAGAAATACTTGACTGAAAAATTACAAAATGTAAAAATACAAGCCCCATCACGCCGGCGTGAGGATAGGTCTAGAGACAAATATCACGTAAAATTGCCTTAATATGTTCCGGAAATTCCCGATTCTTTTTCTTAATCCCTCGAAAAAGTTCTAAATATCTCAAAAATATCTGGCGTTAATTTCATAAATGTTACAGTAACAACCTCAAAAAGTAGCCTGTCTTCAACATTTCAGTAAGGCAGGGAATGATGTCTTGATCTTGCATTGCATACAATAAACAAAACTCTAACCGATTTTACATTAAGTCGGCCAAAGACTTATTTCAGTACCCAACAGCCTCCAAGAATAGGGTAGTGCACTTACAAGCAGAGTTAACAGTGATTTACTCGGAGTATGAGTACTGCCTCTAGTGCATCGTGCTGCATCTGACCTTTCAGCATCAGCATCCGCCATTTTGTTGAACAGGCAAACGCTAATATAGGACGCATGGCATATATTATAAATGGAGAATACTCCTGAATCTGATTACTGCAGGCGTATATGAGGAGATTCGTTTGAATTTCTGTCGCTGTAATGCCAATGCCCTATTGCATTGAACTAAGTTGCTTGCTTTCTCAATTTTCCAAGGAAAAAGTATGATTTAAATAATGTTTCCTTAACGTAATTCTAAATACCATTATATATTTTTAATACCATGAGATGTTCTAAATGTCTCACTTTCCGGGTATTTGTATCTAGGCCTACGTGAGGACCGAAATCGACAGATGGCTGTTATTGCTGAAAACGTTTTTCCATTCAGTAATGTGTCACCCCTAGTAAGAGTAATTTCTAAACTTGTTCATCTTTTGACTTTTTAAAGTTGTTGCTTGATAAAGTTATGCGCAATGTAGGTATCACGCTTTGCAAAAACTCACTTTGTGGCATTGCAATCAACTTTTGATTGATCCAAGTATCTATAGTGGTAGAATGTAGATATATTGTATTTTACATATTATCTATTATCGTAAATGGTTTGAACCCAGGAGTCATGTCATAATTAAGTGAAGTACGATCGTCCGGGTGAGTGTAGTCCTGAGAAGGACTGTTTGTGATGACATTGACTGACGTTTCGACAACCTGAGCGGAAGTCATCATCAGAGTTACCGACTAATTTTACTAACAATACACGTTCACACATTAGACTAACAAAAGACGGATCGAAACGCACCAATCACTGTGTACAGTCTTCACAGCCAATGACAACTAGGCTTAACTGACAGTCGACCAATAACATCACGACTTCGTTGACCAATCACATCAACCACCAGAGTACTTATACCATCTACTGACGTTACACAAATCACTTGACTCTGATGATGACTTCCGCTCAGGTTGTCGAAACGTCAGTCAATGTCATCACAAACAGTCCTTCTCAGGACTACACTCACCCGGACGATCGTACTTCACTTAATTATGATATTATCTATTGTACATCGTCATGACAGTTTCTTCATTATTATTAAAAAAGTGGCGAACTCGTTTTGCAGGAAAACAACTGTAAAAGGTAGTCCAGGAACGAAAGAAAACTTGGTATCTAACAGCAATGCGCGGCAAGCGGTGATCTTCATCCTCTGCCCTAGGAACGAGGCTGATAGCGGTGAAGTGTGACGGTACATTTGAGAACCCGTTAAACACCTGTCCTGACATGAATACATACATGAATATAAACACAAATAGCGGAAATTCTGCTGGAGCAGAATTGACAATCACAGGCGTAACTAAGTGACTTGAACAAAAAAGCTCTCACTCATAACCGATGCTTGTTCAATGCACCCGGCCTTTCGCAAGGTGAAACACATCTTCGATCGCGGGTCGCAACATGGGCTCCGGCATTAAACACGACACGATCAAATTCAGAACATCTGGGCTGCAATAATCTGTTTCACCATTTCTGGGCGGGGCTACACCATTAACAATGTTATTTAAGACCTCAAAAATGTTTTCTCCTTGGCGTAGATAAAAGGCGGGTTCTAAGTAAGCTAACTCGTACGCAATGCAACCAAGCGCCCAGGAGTCCTGCTTATGGGAATACCTTTGCCCTTTAATCCTCTCTGGGGCAACGTAGATACCGTAGAAAGAATCTTTGAGATCCACGCATACATTAAGTTCGGTTTCACTTGGTGTATAAATTAAAAGATTATGAAGCACAATGTCACCAGTGTTCGTGAGCGAGAGTGTCTTGCTTCGGATATCGGGGTGCACAATCTGCCGTCTCTGTAAATACAGTAGGGCATCGCAAATTTGATTGATGACCTTCCAAAATAGGCGCTCTGATACCTTTACTCCAGTTTTGCGATAATCCTGAATCAGCTCAAAAAGAGTCTTTGGAAATGGCTCCAGTACAATTCCCAAGGTATCGCGCTCTTTAAACCACAATAAAATCTTCATAATGTTTTTGTGACTAATCATGGTCCATTTCTCCAAGATGCGAGAAAGGCTTGTTACAGAGCACGAATTGACGTTTATGCACTTCAAAATAATTTTAGAATCATCCAGTAAGCTCCGCGTGGGATATATACAGTGGATTCGCATGTCTCTGGACAGATTTTCGCTCTGTACTTCAAATTCTCGAAAGCTGAAACCCAGCGTCAAAAAATCAATTAAGTTTGGTGGCAATGGTAGATGTTTACGTGCCTTCCTCAGACGATGCAATCCTGTGCTCCTGATAATGACACTTCTGCAAAGCTTTCGGAGGCTTGGCGTTTCAGATTTCGGTTTACAAGTTTTTCTTTTCTTCGACTGGACTTCTGATTCAGTCGTCGAACTCATTGACGAGATGGTTATGAAACTATTTGACAGGATGCACAGAACCTACCAAGGAATCAACTACCACCCTGGGATGGGCAGATTTTACCCCTCTGGGTGGCATGACAGAATTACCCGTTTTGAACACAATAACAAGTCATTTGCAGTTGATTTCTCTCTGACTGAGTAAAAATCCGTAACCAAAATTTAAATCTTTTTGCGCAATAACAAAAACCAGATTGGTATATGATGTCACTTCCGTTAAAATAGCTGACAAGCACGGACTTGCATTTTCGAGATTGAAAGACGTAAAAAGTCAAGAACAAATGGTCTATCGTATAGGCTCTTAAACCAAAATATACAAGAACAGGCACACAGCCAACGTTAAGACATTTTTTATTATATAGCGAGTGAAACCGAACAGTCACTAATGCATCTGCTCGCAGGCTTTGTGACAGCGGGCATTCAGAATGAAGGTGTGACCGCATTTGGTCACGCAGTTAACTACGCCTGGGCGGAACCGCAAAACATTCATGGAATTACTATTATTATCGATAACGCATTTATGTTTTTTGTTAAGTCACTAAATTGAAGCTAAGCTTCCAATTACTTATTTGAAACAAAAATAAATCGAAACCTCGAACAGCGAGCTACTATCAATCAAAAGAACAGCGAGAGTGCTATCCAAGGATGCAAAGTACTGGGTCCCAGTATAATATTCTGTGCAATGGCGGCGACAAAAGATGAATCAAAGATGGCGGAATCCAACGGCGAAACTTCGGTGAGGAAACCGATCTTCTGCATTTCAGAAACATAATCGCTAACCTAATTGCTTACGTCTGTGATTTTTCCTTCCTTGTAGATGGAGGTGGTAGAGGGCTGTAGAATGCCTGTTAAAATGAGTGGTTGTGACGAATGGCGTAAGTAACTAATTTGAGCTATAAAGCGAAATTGAACGTTTATGTTTAGGCTGAAAGAATTGCTTTTGCGTTAGTTGATAATATTTTTCTTACAGCTTTGGCAGAAATACTAAGTAAGAAAGAAGTTCCTGGTGGTACGACTCATTATTACGTCCACTATATCGACTGTGAGTATGAAATATTTTGTTTTGTTTACGCTAGCTAGTTTTGCATATTTTCGTGGGCAACAGGCTATTGTCACTTTTTACCCAATGGAAGATTTTTTCCTTAAACAATCCTAATAAACTTCGTTCGTTTTTTTTAGCTAAACCACTTTTTGCCTCCGTCAGAATTTGAGAAAATATGTATATTTTTCTTAATTATAAAGTTCAGGCGAAATTTCAAAATGGCGGACCATCGACTTTCGCTCCCATGATGCAACGGTTCTTGAAGAATTGTTTAAGACATTCACCGCATTATTCGAGTTTGCAAAGAGTATAAATTTTGAGATATTCAGCTTAATATCTATTCAGAATGATTGACAGTTAGACCCGTGGCCGGCACAGGCTACTGGTCAATAGCCCATGAGGTGAAGCCGAATGGGCTATTGTCCTGTGGCCCTTCAGGGCAATAATAAAGTTAGCAAATGCAAGTTGAAGAAATATTTATTTGGGAATAAAATGAAAGAAAGCATCATGCTCGATTGCTACTCGAGGACTATTACTAATAGTCCTCTAGTAGCGTAGCCAATCAAAATGCAGGATTTGCATTAGTCTACTAGTTGGGTGATACTAATTCTGAATATTATTGTTTCCAAAGAACACAGTATTCTTAATTTGGTTTTCATCAATGACAAATATAGCAGAGGGTCCTGAATTAAGGGACCTCATAAGGGACCCTTTGTGCCCCTAATTGCAATCACTGGTGTGTAGAAAATATTTCAAGAGGATGCCTCTGGGGGGGAGAGTGGCGGGCGGAGGTGTGGCCTGGGCACTTAAACCCTGACCCTATTTAAGACACAAATCTCTGATTTCCTTATCCTGTTTAAGACAGAATTCAGATTTTTCAGAACCTATCTAACACAACAAATAAACAAAGACAATGGTTTGTGCTTACCACTAGTCATTTTTGTAGTGTAATAAGCTCTTATCATCAAAGTCAAGGGAAGCCCACCAGTCATTGGTGGCTCAATGACCTCTATAAACAAACTTCCATTAGGTCATGTAGCAATACCCTGTTTAAGACAGAAAGTGATGAAATCAATACCGTGTTCAAGACAAAACACCCTGAAAGCCATACCCTATCACACTGTATGTCCCCATTAAGGCCATACGAGGAAGTACCCCCCCCTCCCCAGGACTTTGTGGTGCACTTAGTTCAAATGTTAGAATTTTGATAACATTCATGAAATGAATAATAATCACGCTTTTAATTTTGAAGTTAACAAGAGGTTGGATGAGTGGGTTGATGAAGAAAGACTGGATCTAACAAAGTTACAACTGCCTAAAAAGGAAGATACCAAGAAGACAAGTAAAGGTAAAGGTGCTGGTTCCAGGCCCTGCTCACCTGACCGGGAGCTTGTAAATGGTGTGGGGTCTGGACGACCTAAAGCCATTGTTGGCAGGAAGAGGAAGGCTAATGCAATGGACAAGGCTGTTGATGAGGTATAGACAGAGTACTTTACATGGAAAGAATAAAGCACTACTGACTGGGCTTTTCTTTCTGTTAATTCATATTTACCGTGGTCAAGCCTTGCTTCTTGTGAGGTGGGGAATTGAGTCACCTTGGGAAGAAGATTGGTCCTCAGAGATGGCAATGTTCTATGTTTTAATAGATGCCAAGTTTTCTGTGTTGTACCTGTATATACTGTTTCCTGTTCCATTTTTTTTTTATTTTGTAAAAGGTAGTGGAGGGGGCAGGGGGACCAGACAGGGTTCTGGTTCCCCTCTTGCCCCAATAACACTTTCAATCAAATGTTGTATCTCACAAGTCTATACGTTTGTTTTACTGGTTGTAGTTACCATTACCTTATTTGCATCTTAACATCAGATTGATTCACAAGATAGCCCTAAAGAGGTACCTAGTACGCCACCAAAGACAGGCAGCATGAGGCAAACAGGCAGTATGGTTCAAGATCGTAGCCACGATGACATTGTAACACGAATGAAGAACATCAAAATGGTTCAAATGGGAAAGTACCGTATAAAGCCATGGTATTTCTCACCCTACCCTCAAGAGCTCACTCTGGAACCTGTAGTTTTTCTGTGTGAATTTTGCCTCAAGTACGTAAAGAGCTTCCACTGCCTCAAGAGGCACAAGGTATTTTCAGTTTTTTAATAACTACTGCATTATTTGGAACTGGTGATTGATAGTTAAGTTAATTCGTATGAATTTGTAGGTAATTTTTAATGAAGCTTTACAACAGCATTGTAAAACACAGTAAATTTGGAACATGACCAATTAGGGCTGTCATCCATTTATCACATTTCATATCACCAGGGAATGCAAACAAGACATGAATGGACATCAGCTGTACTCTAACAAATGTAGTAGATTTATCTGTCTATGTTGCAATACTGTCTGCTTCATTGATATCTTTCATTCTGTATGGCTGAAAGCAACAACCATCCCTATTCGTGTTGTGTTGAGCACTACATGAGTGTCTTGTTCAATACAATGTTATGTTAATCATCATTAGTTTTGTTACAGACATCTGTCAAAGTATGAAAGGTCTAGTAAAGTCCAAAGTGGCACTCTTTAAGCTCTTTAGTTTACTGTAATGAGTACCTTTACCGTTAAAAAAATTATTTTCCCATCCTTCCCTCCCTTTGGAGGTTTTGTTGTTGTCAAAATAATAAGTTTGGGTATTTACCTCTCTGGAAATACTTCTGTCAAGTCTTGCAGTGACTTCCCCAAGCTTTGTTGTTTTTCATGCTATGTTATGTAAAGCTCTCTATCAGCCTTTGTTATTTTTCAATTGAGTATGTGCCAGCGTAGTCGGCTCCTAGTGCTGGGGATATAAGGAGGCTTAAGCTAGTTTTAACAGCATACACTCTTCCACTAATAGCATAATGTTGGCTGGAGGTTTATATATGCATATATGCATAGTGCCATGGAGAGTTATGTTTTTGGATCATTAATTTGGTTTTAGACCAGCCTACAACTTGTTCAATCCACACACTGGTTGTGGGGCGTTGTTTCCCCCTTATGTCAAATTTGTTATTTGTGATTTGTTATTGTAGTTTGCGGTTGCTATTGATATAGTATGTAGAAAACTATGTATATATTTCAATTTGCCTACATTTTCAAGATCAGGACAGACACCAAATGTTACAACATTGTCACGTTGTGAATTTGTAGGAATTTTTCCCCTTTGAGACCTGAATTAAAAACTCAAACTGATGTACATATTTGAATTTGTAGCATTCTAAATTTTCCCCTTTGATACCTAAAGAACAGTGAAAACTAAAACGTACACAATGGTTTCTCACAGATTACTGCTATGAAGGGATTTTCTTTTTCTGATCATTTTTAATTTTTCAGGAAAAATGCAAGTTACGACATCCACCAGGAAATGAAATTTACAGAAAAGGAACCATATCATTTTTTGAAATTGATGGTAGAAAAAATAAGGTCAGAATTATTTCACATGCCAGTTAATTTGACAGACAGGAAACTGCACCTATTCAATTATGAATTTTCCTGACACTCAAGTGGAAGTCACATTTAGTTACTGCAAATGTGTCAATGTAACCTAATGTCTAAATACTTAACATTTACTTTTTTGTGTCAGGTATACGCCCAGAATTTATGCCTCTTGGCCAAGATGTTTCTAGATCATAAGACACTTTACTACGACACAGATCCATTTCTATTTTATGTTATGACTGAGTATGACTCCGTTGGATTTCACATTGTAGGATACTTTTCCAAGGTAAGACTTTTTTCTTAACTTACCGGTAATTACAGTCGAACCTCCACTTGTGGACACCTCCCTTACGTGGACATCAAGTTGTTGTCCTGGGTCCTGGTGATTTCTCCACTGAAACTCTACATTAAATGTACGTCTCTGCTTCCACTTACGAGAGGTCATAACATATATGATCTCTCATAAGCAGAAGCGGACACCTTTTTGAAGTTCCGTGCTAAAATAGTCTCCCTTGAGGGGACAGTGCTCCTCAAACTTGATCTTGCATGACATTTCCATTAGATATGTGACTTTGAGAAAACAGCTTTTACATGTAATAGCATCATAGGGGTATAGTAATAATTGACCTACAACCAGTGCGAGTTCCAAACAAAATGCAAGGGGTAACAGCCTGCGCAATCCCTTCCACCATGAACCTTTTTATATTTTGGCTCTAACATACAGATCTTTTAAAGATTTCCCTGTCATGTAAGAAGGAAAAGGTGGTTGTTTAATATCTGGTGAAATAATGGTTGATTTTGCATAAGGTGCCATTTTTTGAGTAAAGCTTCTTTTAAAGTGAAAGTTTGCCAACAGAATTCAGTTTACAGCTTGTGGAAGGAGAAGGACCATACAGGGTTTGGCAATAACACCAACAATGATTTTGCTGGATATCTGCTGACCTGTAATAGGTTATCTTTAATGGTTGGCAGCCGCTGTTTTGAAACAAGTCCAAAGAAGTTCACTTGTTTATTGCTATTACAAGTGGCAAGTCAGTAGTTCTCCTAGTGGGAGTTCTTGGCATTCATTTGGTTCATCAGGTTGTATTTTGTCACTATAAAGTGATTATAATTTGCAAATTGCTGGCCATTATTTTTGTCAACTCCAAATTAAGTAAACAATGAAATTGCAGAGCATGACCATTGACGATGGGTGATAAAGTTTGACACTCATCACTGGCACACACTACCTCCCATGGCACTTTCTTTTTCTCAACCTCCCCAAAGCAGAAACTGCCCATCAATGGACACCAAGTTGTGGTCATACTAGCCTGTGAACAAGCACTCTGAGGCATTCTGGTGGTGGGCTGGAAAAGGAGAGCCTGCAACTACGTCTCTGTAATTTGAATATCTGCATTGAATTTTCGGATGCAAAATGCTGATTGGCGGAGATGACATTAGTTAAGACATCATGTGTTTTTCAATGTTTCTTTACATTTTGCGTTCGTTTCTGCTTCGCACTGATTGGCGAAAATCTGACAGCTCAGTCGATGGGGAGCCACAGGGTAATTGAAGGTGGATATTCAAATTACAGAGATGTAGCTGCAAGCCCTCTGTTTCCCGCCCTGCTGACAGGCTACAGTCATACAGGTGTCCACTTGTGGGAAGTTTGGCTGTATGTAGTTGCCCAGATCAGTCTCACAGTTCAAATCTAGTTATGCAATAATATTGTCTTTTAGTTACTATTAAGGTGTCATCTGATTTCTGATTTTCAGGAAAAAGAATCTTCTGAAGATTACAATGTTGCATGCATTCTTACTCTACCGCAGTACCAGAGGAAAGGCTATGGGAAGCTTCTAATAGAGTTTAGTGAGTATAAGTTATCATTCCTCTTCATTACCATTTCAAAATATGTGCAACTACCAGCATCACCATTTCTTAGGCCAAGCTATTCCTGCTCTGTTATAATCTATTCCCTGCATTTTAAACCGAACTCAAGTGCTAATTAATGGACAGCAACTCTTTTTGCTCCCTTTATCTCATCATCTATGAATTTTTTATTCTTCCCTTTAATAATAATTATTATTGTGCAGGGGTTTCATTGGAATTATCTTTTACCTTAAGGCATCAAATTCTTCAGGCGATCTTGTTTTCACACTAATGTCTTATTTCTATTCTGTACTTGACATAATTATTTGTGTATATTGGACACAACAATCTTGAAAACCAATTCTCTGTAAAATAAATTAATGAAGAAACTGTGTTTAAGTGAACACTTTTCTTGTGTAAAAAGGAACATGGATGTTAGATGGTTGAAAACATGAAACAGACCAGTTGACCCATAAAAGAGACTGAGCTGCCCTTAAAGTTTTGGGGATCTTGTTTTTCTTCTTCAGCACACTTAATCTGTAAGAACATGTAAAAATATTTTAACTTAACAGTTTGTTATTGGTTAAGGTTACGAACTTTCAAAGTTTGAAGGAAAGACAGGAACACCAGAGAAGCCACTTTCAGACTTAGGACTTCTGTCATACCGCAGTTACTGGTCACAGACCATCCTGGAAATTCTTGTTTCTCTCAAGGGTGGTGAAGATGGAAACCCTCCTGCAATTACTATTAAGTGAGATATCCTTTTGTTTTGTGTATATTTTAGAGCTGGATCTGACTTACTTGGTGTTTACCAATGGTGCTGACTTCATGTTACAGTAGCTTTAACAGTAAAGAAAGGAAGGGGGTGAATAATAATATGAACAGTTACTATTGTTTGTTTGTAACCATATTGGGTTTTGACAGACGTATGTGCACAGGGTGTGTGTAACATGTCAACCCATCTGGTGGGCTAGCTCCCCAGGAGTCCCCCAGCAGATCATTCAGCCAATCTACAGGAAGTCCAAGGTTTTGCACTTGTTATTTGTCCTTGCTGGTGTAATTAGGCCAAAGGGTAGGTGGGAAGGGGTGGTCCCTTATACAAGCCACTATCCATCAAAGCTGCTGTGAGAGCATAAAATCAGCATTGTGGCCTGTAGTTGAGAAATGTTTGCATTATGGAGATGTCATTGATATTGCTCTCTGTACACAGCAATAACTTATCACAGTTGAACCTGTTTTAACTCAGTCAGCTTTTAATAGCTGAGATCTAGAAAGAGACACAATAGCTTTGTTTGTTTGTTTCTGACAGTGATATTTGTGAGATGACAAGTATACGAAAGGAAGATGTTGTTTCAACTCTCCAACACCTGGGAATCATTCACTACTATAAAGGACAGTACATTTTAAATCTTGCAAAAGAAATTTTAGATGGGCACAGAAGAGCCATGACAAAGAGAAAGATCCGAATTGACTCAACCTGCCTCCACTGGACTCCCAAAGACTGGGCAAAGAGGGGAAAATGGTGACCAAATGTTTCAAGTTGGGTCCTAACTAGCTCATAAGAACAGATGCTTTGTTGTGGCCTTTCCTCAAGTCTACTGGTAATTCTATACAGTTGAACCATTGGACAGTATCATCCCTTGGGGTGTTGTCACCAGTTGGAAATCCAAGACATTTATATTAGTAGTACAGTAATAAATAAATCAGCAGCCTAGCCAAAAAGGGTATTGGTGTCACAGAAATGACTGTTTGTGAAGGTCAATCTTTATCTCTTATTAGGTTCATTGTATTTTATTTAAAGGGGATTTGGCTTGTGTTAAGGAAAGTAGAGTGGAAGTCCAAACAAAAGCTTACATATTATCTTATTAGAAAACCTAGTTAATCAGAGCACCCCATTATTATGGTCAGTGATCACTTTTTAGAGTCTGCAATTGTTTTTTCTTTAAAATTATCCCTGAATGAAAACAGACACAACTTTTGAGAAGCAATAATGCATTTTATTGAATGTGTTAGCCAAAGTGGTTGGTGATTAGAGTGTTTAATTAATATAATTCTCGGCAAATTAGTCAAATTACAGTGTTCAGTACGAAGGGTACATGAACAAATACCACAAAATGCAAAAGACCTGAAGGACTTCACTTTGCAGCATTTTGCAACTTTAAGTGTTATGGTTGTTAAAAGTCCTGTTGAGAACCCTGAAGTCCCTGTTAATTTTACCTAATTTTCGTGATCACCATCAATATAGAGTGTGGCTGACAAACTTAAGGAAATGGCAGGAATTTCGAACACATCGAACTAGTTGCACTCAGGCGAAGGCCGTGAATACAATGAACTATTACAGACTTGATTACGATGTTTGATGATGATTATGATGATGGTGGTGATGGTTCGACTAGAAATAAAGAAATGATAAATAAAAACTGATTAGTGGAAATGAACGACAATATAAAGGAATAGCGGACAAACGAGTGAACTTACAAATGCTTCCTGCACAGCGAAACTGCGATAGCGATAACGACAAGAGTGATATGCAAAGTGCTGACCGAAGTGAGAGGAAAAGGCGCTAAAATCCTTGAATATACGTACCCCACGTGAACAGTTGGAAAGTGTTAAGGAACTATGCGCGTGACACAAAAAATGCGCGTTTGAATCCTACATAGAGAAGAGACTGAATCAATTCTTATTCCTTTGTATCTACAATAGACTGTCCATTAGTTAAGGTATCATGGTAGGTGGATTTTGACGAAAAATAGAAAAAAAATTTTTTTTGCTGTTCAAATTGAGAAGACTGAGATAAATATTTTGCAAAAAGAATGGGAAAAAAAGCTTTTTTACTTTTTAAGATAAAGAGAAAAACTATTTTTGAATCTCATTAACCGCTGACGAAGCGTTGACAATTTCCTGTCATCTCTAATTAAAATTTACCTTCGGTTGTCACCTGTAACGCGAATGCGGTGTGATGGTTCATTTGAACGAAAGAGATGTGCACGCGAACTGTTCTTGATCCGGTTGTTTTTGTCGCTAGTTGGCTTTTGTTCTTGACAAGCTTAGCTTTTGAAGTTCTTAATGTCCGGACGAAAACGCAAGAAAACGTCTTGTCCGTTTGCGTCTTCGAAGAAGCCGAAGAAGCGAAAATCTGGAATCAAGGAATCTTGTGTGGAACAAGCAAGATCTTTGGCTCTGAGCGACCGTGGGTCGTACTACAGTCAAGACGAATGGTTATTGGAGGGCACTAGTCCCGCCAATAAAGCCGTAGAGGAACCTGCAACAAGTGCTAGTCGCACGAAAATATTGCTAGAGAACGAACTGGTTTTCGTGCCAGAATTGAAGACGTCTGTTTAACTCAAGTTGTCATAAGCCATTGTTGTTGTAAACTGAACCGTGCCGACATCTGTCAATGCGTCATTAAATCTTCTTACATGCTGGGATTTTTAACACCTAATCACAGAAATCTCATAAAACGTTTTTCGTCTTTTTCTCGATAACATAAAACTGCATATAAGGGGGAACATTTTTAGTTCGTTTACGCGCGTCTTCCGACGGAATTAGCTGAAAATCGGCAGCCATTTTCAAGGATACTTTGTTCGAAAAACCGTGTCGGGCTTTGTTTAATTTCGCTTCCGTTTCCGAGTTACGGCCTCTTTTGTACAAAGGAACGTCCGCATGGACAATATCAAACTTTAGGAGGTTGTAAAAAAAAACCAAACCGCATCTGGAAAATCGCAGACACGGTTTTTTAGGGTGATGTGTGAGAAAACATTTCCGATATTAATCGCGCCGATCCGATCATTCACGCGCGGAAACGAACCAATTTAAGCGAAGCAGTGTTTCTGGGCATTTCTTTCAATATCACTGCAACACTGACTTTTTAGAAAATTTCAAAGATATGACTGTACTGTATAACTATTAAGCTTTCAGAAAATGTATAGGTTGATGAGGTTTTCTTTCAAAGCGTCAGCGTAAGGGCGCGATTTCCAAACACTGTCAATCCACCTACCATGAACCTTAATACACAAATGGCCAGGGTTCAAAAACTATTATTTATTTTGCGGGCTTGAGAATAGCTGGATTCCGACTAAATTTACCGAAGAAAATATATGTTTTGGAAAACATGTTTTTACCAGAAGCGAGTGTTGTTCATAGATGAGTAAAATATTGCACTTTTTTTTGTGTTTGGTGAATTAGAATGTTTCAGGGCCCTGTAAAAGTTTCATCGCAATGAACAAGTTTTTACCAGAAGCGAGTGTCGTTCATAGATGAGTAAAATATTGCACTTTTTTTTTTGTGTTTCAGTGTAGATAGATACCTCATGAAATTTAAGTATCAAAATAGATAGCCTACATAAACTGTAAGTGTTGTTTTTGTACATTATTGCTATAGCTTCTCAGCTTGTTTCATCAAAGGGCCCTAGTCAGCCACACCTTTGTTTTGGTTTACAGGCGAGAATTTGGCTCTTATATTTTATTAGGAGGACGTCGAAACAAAGGAAATCACTGTGGAACTACAACAGATAATTAAACATACTTTCAGGAACACAACTTACAATAAAGCAGTAAGATTTCGCTTCACCATGCATTATCAATAATTTCGATGGCATTGAAAATGGCGGAGGCTGACTGGGGCCCTTTAATTTTGCAAGTTATTTTGTACATAATTATTGGAAGGAGTTTTGCAGGATTTTGTTTCACTTCAGCAAAGAGTTGAGAAATCAGCTATTACTTGCTGAATTATTTATATTTTGTATGTTTCAATTGTCCAGAACACCTCTGTACTCTGGGATTGTTTGTTAGTAACCTTAACAAAAATATTATAAGCTAACAGGAGAACTACGTGTTCTTCAAAATTAATAAAATTGTGATATTTTAAGGTATAAGTAGGTCATAGAAACATGTCCCACTTCACTTCCTTGAAAAGGGCCACAACCCCTGAATGTGTATACTCTTATTAAAAGGAATTAACCTTAATGGGAAAGAGGAAAAATCACAGTTAAATATACTTGTGGTCCAGCACCCCCCTCCCTTGAAGCTCTCACTGAGTTATTACATCTCTCCTTCATGGCCTTTATCATATCTACATGCTGTTAGGGTGTGTTCTTCCAAAACATTTTGCTGCACATAACCTCTGTAAACTACTCTACTATTCATTGATCAACAATATCAGATTTTATGTCACTTTACTTGATAAAAGAAAATATTCTGAAGCTCTTCATTATCTCCATCTGTAAATGAAATGTTGGGTTCAAAGAAGTTTACTGTACATGGCATCACCCACTCATCTATATCAACACATGGCTGTAAAAAAAAAAAAAAACAAATAGTGTGAGGTACAGCACTAACCTTGAGACAGTCTGGTACCCACAGTTTTCATTCCCCTTGTCCAGTGGTCAGGAAATGAGCACTCTGGAAAGTTAAGATCCGAGGTCTGAAAATATCACAAATTCCATTTGAACTGCATATGCTTTGAGGTCCAATTGCCATGTTGGACTACTGTTTTACCTCTAGCAAATCAAAATCGCAAACCTAATAGATTTTATGTGAGTTACTCATTTGTTGTAGCCTGCACAATAGGAAATGAAAACTTAAAGTAAGAGATTGACCCCAAGGTTGAGAGCCTTGTCTCTCCCAAGACCTTGAGAATTCTCTTTATCATGCAAAACCTAATCTACTAACATTATTTTACTATGCATATAACACATTTAAAGAAAAGCTTCAAAGCTTTCTACCTTGTACATTGTGGATTTTCGAACCTCATTTCCACAATAACTGCTAATTAAGTGAGCAACACTTGGCACACTTGCATCACTTGATTGACATCACTTCTGCATGAAATAAAACGATTTTCTAACAGACATAAATGACATGGTTCAATTTTATCCTTGATTAAAATTTTATTTACCTTTGTTTTAAACTCCTCAACATACATTACCATACCCAAAAACAAAGGAAATAAAATTTAAAGGAAGGACATAATTATTGAACCATGACATGTACGACATCACAATTTGATGGCAGCATAAACTACCTGAGTCCTTTTGGCCTAAGGAATTAAAAGAGAGTCAACTGTACAGTAATAAAAAAAGGTCTATCCAACCTCGTTGTTAAACATGGTTGCTTCTTCAAGACTTGGTACTGTGACTAAAACACAACCAGGCTTTGACAAATTTTTCCTAATAATTCTCCAAGTCCTGTCCAAAGAAATGATTGAAAAATCAGAAACAAAACTAAAAATAGTAATTAACTAGAACCTGATTCACAAGTAGGTGAACATAAAGTTCAAGTGACCAATAGAACAAGATGTATTCCTGACAGTTTCAAAGGGTTTTTTTACTTCTCTTAATGATGAGATCAACTACATGTATTCCTTGGTTCCCTCAAATGTTAGATTCAAATTACCTACCTAATCTGTTCATCCACAGGTAAGAAGAATTCAAACACATTGTTAAGGACAATTATGTCAGCTAGGGTTTAAACAGGAAAACAAACAGTATTTAGTGAATCATCTTGTGAATGCATGAGCACCCGAGCACTTGACTAAGATTAAATTACACTTGCCTTCTTTTAAGAGGTTTAGCTCATCACAAATATCAGCACATCTAACCTAAATTTTAGGCAGAGAGATAATTATTGTAGTAATTTCCCATTCTATAACAGGACAGCCAGAACTGAACATTTAATTGGAGGGGTGGGGGGGGGGGGGCATGGGGTGGCCTTGGCAAATGTACTTTAACATTGAAATAAGCAATGCTCAATTCCCTAGATTTCTGTGTGTTTGATGTTAACTTAGACTTATTTCGACTTACTTTCGATTTAATTGTGATCACATGTGACAGTATCACACACAGGTAGGTTCTCTTGTGATAAAATCTCTTGTAAGCAAACCTCATCAAAAGGAATAATTATTATCAACCATGCCCGCATACTCTTGACTTTACCTATACCTGTTTCCTTTTCCTACCCAGCTTGTTTTTAGACCTCATGAAGAAGCAGAACAATTAATTACTAAAAGGACAGTCTAGAATCTACGATCCAGCTAGTAGGGAATCATCAAGATTACTGTAAAAAAATAACCTTTATTTACCCTTGGCAATGCATTAAGCACAAAGGCTATAGGGGCTGAGAAATACATGAAACAAACGTTACAAAATCCAACTGGCAGGAAGCAAACCAGTTGACTATTTACAAGTGTGACTCAGAGCCAGAGCGGGACTTGAACCCAGGGCATCCACATTAAAAGTCAGCATACACCCACACCTCTTGGCCACACTACTAGGAAGTTGTACAACGTATAATGTTTAAATACCTGCACTCGATCAGATAGACAATACTTTTCTATTATTTCCTGTTGTAATTTACATAGATCTAAATTGATTTCCACTCCAACAATCTTCTGTATTCTGCTAAAATGATATGCCTGTCAAGAAACAGAAAATGAAACTGACCATAGAGAAATCTAATAGAATTTGTAAGACAAGTGATGAATACAAACTGAAATTGCTTTTGCTATGCTGCTTTAATTTGTTTAGATAAAAAATGACAAACTATTGAGAGAACAATTTGGAGGAAAGTTTCACTGTCTTTAAGCAAATTCAAACTTATTGTTAATTGACAATAACTTAACAAGTTACTTCTGTTTTGGTTTTCTTTGAGTGAGTAGAAGGCAAAGTTTCAAGGAAGCATTGGTAAAAAGTACTTACCCCATACAGAACAGCACCCAGTCTACATCCAACATCCACCAGACATTTGTTGTCAAGTCTATTTAGTAATCTAGGAAGGGCTACCTCAAAGATGAATCTCAATTGTACCAGTGATGAAGAATGAGATATGAAAGCTAAAAGAAAACAATTTTGCTTGAGGATTCACACAAAAGGGTAAATGGGTAATGCCTTTAACTGAAAGGTCTCAAAACTCAAAGAGGAAATTAACTACAGGTGATGTTATGAGCTAAAAGACTAAGAAAGTACAAAGTTGAACCTGGTAAATGGTTGAGCAGTAACCTCCAAATTATGAATCAATCCCAAATGGTGAAACCTGAATCATCATTAAATGTTGGAAGATTGCTGCAAATGTTAGTGTGGGGAATCTTTTACCAAAAGCAAACTGAGCCATATTTAATAAAGTTGACGTGATGTTGAGAATGACACATGTGACATTATTGAAGAGAAAACACAGCAGATTCCGCTTTTCTCTTCTGAATATTGAAGTCAGAAGCAACAATGTCAATAGGAAAAAGCAGATATACAGATGCTGGAACAAAACAGGAAGGAGAAAGCATCATTTGGTTTAAGAAAGTTCCCTCTTGATTTTAGAAGTCTCTCCTCCACACAACAATAAAATAGAAAGCATGCAAAGAGACCTCTGTGGAGGAGGGAGATTTTAAAAGCAGTAAATTGAATTAATATTGTTGATATCTTCATGTACATGTAAATTATGGCAGCACCATTCAATGCCCCCTTGGGCAGTAGTAAAATTTCAAATACCCCAACCCTGGGATTAAAATGTTAGCAAATGCCCAGCTAATGCCAGGGGGGTTGGGCAATACTGGAATTGACTGGTGCATAAACTTCTTTACCTTTAATTGGGATAATCACCCATAGTGGGGCTAATCTAGCAACAGAGTTGCGAGCAAAAACGAAAAAGGCTACTTACTAAGTGGAGATGTGTTATGAGACCCACAGTCTTTACAGAAGTAACGACTCATTTTTCCTTCATCACACAGTTTGTCAATATCTTCATCACTGTAGAGAAATGAGTCCACATGAACTGTTGTAGATGGATCACAGTCTGAATTCTGTGTAAACAAAAAAAAGTACTTTCATTGTTGCTAATGAAAATATCTTAGACCTCCTTCCATCCTTTTTCCAACAAGCCCTTTAATTTGTATAATCTCCCCAGTCAGTATAAAACAAAGACTAGGTATAAAATGAGGACTACAGACTATGGACTAGGTATAAAACTACATTACCAAGAGAGCTTTCTTCTCCTTTCACCTACCCTGTGGAGGAATGTAAAGTTACCTCCCAGTTGGGCACTGACTCAAAACTATTGATTTCGACTTTGGAGCACTATTTTGAACACACTTGCACATTATTGAACACTTTTTCACATTTGAGGAAACATTTCAGGAATATTTCACATTTTGAGCAAAACATGTTTTCTGAGAACCTTTTTAGCTAAAACTTTGCATGGTTTGCACAGCCTTTTCTTGATTATGCTAGTTTGTGGTCTCAGCTAGTGCACAAAGACTTTTTGTGTCCCCAATTAGCTTGTTAGCTAAATCTCTTGACACATTAATAATTAAGTATTCTATCTATCTATCTATAGAAAGCCACATGGGCTTTTCCTGAAAAGTGTGTGAACAGAAGTTTCTGATTGGCTGATGCTTGTTTTAACAGAAGCCTGTACATAGCATGCACTTACTGAAATTTTATTTTAACTGGGTTTTAAGTTTACTTCATTAAGATTGTGCATGTCAGCGAAAAGCACTTTTTGGGCAATTTTCCAAGCACTGTTTTAGGATTTTACCAGCGCAATCAGGAAAGGCCTTGCTACTGATAGTAGAACTACGCTTCCATAATTTAAGGGACTAGGCATTATTTAGTAGGGGGGAGAAGGGCTACAAAACTGAGAAAAAAGTTTGGCCAAGAAGTTGTGGCCCTCCCTTCAAAAGGGACCAAAAAAACTCTGACCCTCCCCCCAATAACATGTGACAACTTTAGTTTAATTTTGCTCTCAGTTCACAGACCATATTTTGTACTGACCGATAATCTACCGGTAAAATCTTAATCTTGTCAGCCCAGAGTTAAGCTTCAAAGACAAAAAAATTAACGAACAACTGAAGAGGTCACTTAGACCTTGAAATAAAAACACTTATGCATCATGCAAATGGCTTGCAGGATTGACTCAACACTACTCGTAAGTTACTGATAACGTGTTACTTATTAGTTATGCACCTATCAGTGTCGAGCCTGAGGTAGGGAGGGGGGCGGGGGCAACCCACAGGAATTTTGGCATGGTCGCCATCTTGGATAACAGGGAGAGTCTGGAAATGAGCTGCCATCTTAGAAGTAAACCATTCATAAATGTTCTGTATAAAAGTTCAATTGAGGCTTTGGTACGTTAACAGGAGCCCATCACTATGGGCTCCTGACGTTATTTATTGCTTTCCTCTTGTGTGCAACAAGGACTGAAGGGTATATGACCGCCTTCCCTTGCCCCAGGGTGGGGGATTTTGATAATTTTTTCAGAAAATGTCAAAATCCCCACCCTATGCCCTCCCCCCCCCTCTCCCCCTCGGGCTTGACTCTGATAGGTGCAATATTAGTTCAGTTACTGTTCATATCACCTTTCCTTCTGGACGACAGATTTTCTCTGACGATAAGATTCCATCAAGTGGAACTTTCTGCTTAATTTCCTTAACTATATTCCTCACTTTTTTCTCCGCTGGTGTTGTTATTATTGTGTCACATATATTTTCGAGAGTACCGCCACTGGTGTGAAAGCTGGAGCAACACTGGACGACCCATTCCACAAAAGATCCAGCCTCGCTGGGCTCAACACTTGATAAAAGAGAGAGAAATGAGGACTTCGTATGATCGAGAGAAAAAGAGTCCGAACCTTCCATTTCACATTGAGGTGTAAACGGTGAAAGAGGGAACACTTGTTTCCGTTCACATGGCTGCTTGGTTACTAAGCTATTCCATGTGTGGTCACTGAGCCCAGTGGGCAAATCCAAAATGGCGGTCGCAGATGTCGTTATCAAGCAAGAAGCCGTAGATGCGGTTGATTTGGAAGAAAGGGTTGTGCACCTTTGCAAGGAAAATCCAAAGGGAATAACAGACCAGCTAATATCACAAGACATGCCCAATATTCCCCCGCAACAAAGAGTCACTGCTATAAACAGACTTCTCTCAATGGTGTGTCTTTAATTTCAGGTCTTTTGAACTGAAAATCCTATGCCTCTTTTCTAATTACCACATAATATGAACGTTACAGTTATGAGAGTATTTTAGTTCATCAAGACACTGCCCACAGATGGTGATTCTCCCTACTAACTCAGGGGTTTCGAAAAGAAAAAAAGTAGCAGGAGGATATTCAGAAGTACCCGGAGGACTATTGCGCCGCAATAGCAGCACAGTGGGGTGGAGCCGAGGTTTATGCTGAAGTATCCGGCGCAAACGCTTAAAGTAGCCGTGACTTGCGTCGGGCGCCGGCTTAAATTAAAAACCCTGCTCACTTTTGTAGCTGGCTTGGCAAACAAGTCATGCCTGGCGCCCAGTCTGCAGAGTATGGCAGAAGTCGACGAGATCTCGCGCGTGCAGAGCCATTTTTAGCCGCGTGCACCGCGTGCAGTACCACCAGAAGTCTGGAAGTCGTGTGCATGGTTGATGGTATATGCCTCTTAGTCTTACAACTGCCGCGTGCAATGCTACGATTCTGGTGTTCACAGTGAGTGCTCAGAAAAAAAGACTCGCGCGTGCCCTTGCCATACTCTGTAGACTGGCCCGGCAGGGGTTGGAGGGGGGAAGGCACTCTGTAAGTTTGTAGGGGCTGCTAGAAGTCAGATGCCCATACCCTGAATCCAAAACAAATTCAGTTTCATTCGGCAACTTTTTTTAGACTTAACTTCTTGCTCCCCAACACAACGTTGACAGACTGTAGAAACTTGTTCTCTTGGAAAATGCTTGGACTTGAAATGAACATGGCTCTGTGGTTGGGTTGGCAGTGCAAGACTTGAGTGACATAACTCTGATTTGGAGCAACTTCTGAGCACTTGTTGTCTTCTTGTTGGGGCATTGTTTGAAGAACGAGACAGACAACAATACACACTATTCACATGCAAATAAGTGGTTGGGTATTCTGAAGTTAAGCTCTCTGATTTTGATATCCCATCGCATTCTATATTGCATCAAAAGCATACCCTTCACAATGGATGATACCCATATATAGAAATAATACATGAGATTCCAGTAGGGGTCATGCATTACCATTTCATTATTTGTTATTAAGTTGAGTTCAATGTTTTACTGTGAAACTCGGAAAATCTGAACACTAGAAGTATTTCAAGAATGTCTGTTGAGGGGTTTTGTTTGATATGTAATGTCTGGAAGTGACGTCCAGAAGTTCACATGAAATAATTATTTATGTCCGCTTGAATGTTTAACCTATTAATGTGGTACTTAAAACAAAGAAAACCAGTCAGATTTAAAATGGCTAAAATGCCTGGAAAATCAGTCACTGCTGTGGTAAGTGGTTTCTCGTGGTAGTTTCGTCTCTCCCCTGATTGGCTGAAGAATGTCAAACACTCAATAAATATTTCTTAGTGTTCACAGTTTTCTAAGTTTCACAATAAGTAATGTAATGTAATTTGTAAATGTAATAATTTATTGTTTTCTTCCTTTTCTGTAGGGAAGAATTGAACTGCTAAAAAGTGGCAGTCAACTTTTGTACAGATATAAAGATGCCCAGGCAGCAGTGTAAGTGTTATGCTGCTGAGTAAATACCCCTGTGCAAGGCTGTACTCTAAGAAAAGTATCATAATTAAGTGGGGTACGATTGTCTGGGTGAATGTAGTCTAAACTCTCTAAACCCTTGAAATTCAGGGAACCCAGTACTAGAACCCAGCCCTGCTGTGTGTAGTCAATGTTAAGGAAGGTGTGGTATGAAACATAAGGGAGTGCAGATGGTATGTGGTGAGAGCAGTTGCCTCCCATCATTGTGGCCCTGGTTTGATTCCCAGCCTCGGTGTCATATGTGGGCTGGCTTTGTTGTTGGGGTTTTTCTCTGGGTACTCCAGATTTCTTCTCTCCTCAAACACCAACATTTCCAAATTCCAATTTGATCTGTATTAGTGTCCCCAGTTAGTACATTGTGTGCTGCATGTATCTTAAAGTTTATTTCTTTCTTTCTTTTAGATAAAGATTAGCACAGGAACAGAACCAAACAACCACACAACTAAAACTCACTAGATATTTGGATTGGAAATTTTGCAAAGCCCCAAGCTCCACTCAACTAGAATGTTTACTGAAATTTCATTCAAATATCACAGTCATGCTCCATTTGTCTTCTTTGACCTTATCATCTTGAATTTAACAAGGTCAATGTACTTGGGTAATGTACTAGTACTTACGTAACAACTGTTTCTATTAACAGAAAGACAAAAGGATTTGATCTACAAGAAAAACTGGTTTATCAAATAATAGAAGAAGCAGGAAACAAAGGTAACAGGATAACAAGTTTATTGAAATTTATGTATGAAACTAAGCCTTTTGTTGACAAAGTCACCCCAATTTCTTTATTTGAATGACAACATCTTGTGATATTGCAGGTATCTGGATTAGGGACATTAGATTCAAAAGCAATATACAGATGACACAAGTCAATAAGATTTTAAAGAATTTAGAAAGCAAGAAACTGATCAAAGCTGTTAAGTCAGTTGCTGTAAGTACAAAAAGTGTGATACCCAGGCAAGACTGCAATGTACTTTGTGTAATCTCCACTCATCCTCACCCATCAAAGGTGTCAAAGAGGTAATCCAACCAACCAAACCATACCTAGGAAAGGTTCCAAGCTGGTTTGAGAAACCTCCCTTGTTTTCCAAATGGGTTTCTCAGGTCTTTTGAGTGTAGATGTGTGGTAGTTAATATTGTACAAAGTGTTCCTATCTGGGGTTCATAGTCAATATTTTTCAGATTGGTTATGGTTACAGTTCCAGTAAGATCTTCCAATCGGTAATCTTGTCACCACAGAGTTACATTGTTGTCAAGTACACGATCAACTAGTGCAGTGTAATCAACCTTATCGTATGTACACCTCTTTGCCTGGTCAAAAGTTAATATTTAATAGTTTTGCAATATTGATCCAAGGGTCCCATTGGTGTGGATGCTACAACTTTGTAAACAGCATTTTCTTCATCAACAGAGTGTTTGGGCAGCAACAAACATGACCAATGTATTTTAAGTATTGGTTCCTGATCACATTTCTGGAACTATTTTTTTTGTTATGTTTAGATGTCTGTGTTGTCTGTAAGATGAAGCCCCAATTAAGTTAGGAGTTTCTTTTAGGCCCATTGTCACAATCATTTCTCCAAATAATCAGCTACCAAAAGATAAGGATGGTCATGGCTTTTTATGTTATTGTTAACATTATGTGTAAATTGAAGGAAACTTGTGATTATAGCGTATATACAATATACTGGTACATGTTACACCATTCCATTTTTACTCCAGGTCTGTGGGTCCACCTTGCATGAACTTCCAGGATCTGCTAGTTATTGTCATGTGTTGATAAATATTACCACAGCCTTTGTGTCAGGTCTTAGAAATTTGTATTTTGATAGCATGCATCCATGCACTATTTGCTCTTTTGTTTTGCACAATTTGTCATATGTTTCATCTAAGCTGCAGGTAATATATGTCAACTGATTCTCTCCTTAGGCTTCCAGAAAGAAGGTGTACATGTTATTTAATTTGGAGCCTGACACGTCTGTAACTGGAGGAGCTTGGTACAGTGATCAGGATTTTGAGTCTGAGTTTGTTGAGGTACTAAATCAACAGTGTTACAAGTACCTTGAACAAAAGGTAAGGATACCTAGTATGTAGATGTTTAGTAAATCCTTGCCTTTTTGCATCAGCGCTGACATTCAAGATACTATGCCAAATCTCTGTCAGTCTAGTCATTCTGGTACACTGTAACACTGACATTTTCAGTTCAGGCAGTGTTGCACCTTTTTAAAACTCTTTAGTGTCAATCCTTGTGGTTATTTAACCAGATTATTGCAATGTCAGACAAAAAAACTCCAGAGACATTTTTACTCCAGGTCTGTGGGTCCACCTTGCATGAACTTCTAGGATCTGCTAACTATTGTCATGTGTTGATAAAATAATATTACCACAGCCTTTGTGTCAGGTATTAGAAATTTGTATTTTGATAGCATGCATCCATGCACTATTTGCTCTTTTGTTTTGTGGTACTGACTGCATATGATTTGTGCTCTTTGTAGGCTTCACTGGCTGACAGAATGAACATGGATCCTTTGGCTAAGAGGAATGCTTCATTTGCTTCATGTCACGATGTGTGCAAGTACATCTCTGAATTGGGAATTAGCAAGGTAACCAGCAGATTGCAAAATGGGTTTACTAACTTAGAACCGATACCACTGAACCATTGCCAACAACTTTCCACACCTTACACATGTACAAATAACCCTATTGAAGACACAAAGAACAGACAGGTAGGCTGACTAATTTTACTAAGTAAACATTTCATGGACAGATATTTGTCATGACTAACAAAAGACAGATTGAAACTCATCAACCACTGTTTACAGTCTTCACAGCCAATCACAACTTGGCTTACATGTAATTGACAGATGACCTTTAACATCACAACTTCGTTGACCAGTCAGATTAATGACTGGAGTATTTAAACCATCTACTGATGTTACACAAATCACTCAACTCTGTTGATGATTTCCACTCAAGTTGCCAAAATGTCAGTCATTGTCAGCTCAACAGTCCTTTTCAGGACTACACTCACCCGGTTATTTTTAATACATGAATTTTTCCACAGGTTCAGCTATCAGAAGCTGATATAGAAACCATTTTGAACACTTTGGTCTTTGATGGCAAAGCAGAAATGTCACTAGTAGCTGATAGCACTTCAAGCAAAGCAATGTCAAGTGGGCAGAAGAAACTTTTCAGGGCACTTGTTCCTCTGATGCCTGTCACAGGACTCATGAGGATACCTTGTGGTGTTTGTCCAGTGAGTAAAGTATACATCAAACCATACTATCTGACAGTTTTTTGTCTCTATGCCTGGTGCCAAGAATGAAGTAACATGTTTTGAATGAAAGGTCTCCCTATGATGAGAACTAAACTGTAGTGATATCTTTAGACAGACTACCATAATAATACTCGCTACATTTCCCTCCTAAATCAAACATCAGCAATTTGGAATATTTCTAATACTGCTTACACAATATAAGCAATAGCACCATATACTGGTAGCTGGTTTCACGAGAGGAAAATGTCCAACTTCCATCCTGTTGCACAATCTACTACTTCTGGCATATTGTTACTGAATGTTTTCATTCTGTTGACATGTTCATTTTGTTTTTTAATTCTAGGTGTCTGATCAGTGTCGTGACGGTGGACCAATATCCCCAAGCAATTGTGTCTACATGAAGGATTGGCTATCACAACTGTAGTTCAGAATTTTGTTTGATACAAGATAAATTTTGATAGTGATAATGGTCATTTGGTTTGCAGGGAGGGATAGGTCAAAACAGAAGTTTATTTGCAACAGTTATGATTAAGGTCTGAAATAAAATGTTTGATTGTTGTATTTTGTATCAAGTTGAAAATTTATCTGCCTGTAGTAACGCTGTCATGAACAGGATATATGGGTACCAATGAAGAAATATAGCACCATTTTGTTTTGGTCAGCATGGCAAAAAAACACCACACAATTCAGTGATATCCAAAAAAATGGCTGTGAAGGAGACTACAATTCAGACAGACTGGCAGTGAAGAAAACTTAAAGTCATGACCGTATTAGCCAGTGCTGCAGTCCAAGCGAGGTTCACCATTTTGAATCATCTCAAACTAGTAAAATTGATATGGTTTTGCAGTTTACATGAGAGATGAAACCATGTTGGTTCAAAACAACCCAGTTTTGGTGATGGTCTTGATTGGCATAGTGTAAACGGAAGGCATAAACGCATCAGAAGCGATGCAGTTGCAAATAAAAGCACGTCTGTGTAAACACTCTCTGAATTACAGGTCATTAATGCTTGTGGGTTCATTGTGAGTTTGTCAGGTTTGAAGGTCGGTGTACATATGTAACAAGGCTCAAACCCTGATGACATCTGACTGTGAATTACAACAGCTACTTATTGCTGTTATGTTTCCATGGTGGTGGAATACCTACTAAGGGTAGGAATGAGTTTACCCAGTAAATGATTATTTACTTATTTCATAGTCACTTTAATGACATGGTTTATTATCCTTGTCAGTAAAGATAAATAGTTCTATAATGGATCATAAAAACATTCACCCCAAGACATACAAAACAAGGAACTATGTTATTTCAGATGACAAAATGTTCATCACTAATTACTGCATAGTCAATCCCAAGATTTCCCATACTCCAAGCTAAGGAAGGTGAGGTGCAATAGAACATTCAACACAGTCAAAATTTCTATCAACAAAACTTTTAAACTTCAAAGTGGGCAGTAAAAGATGGAAGACTGTTGCTTTATGGCATAACAAACAACTCAACCAAATTCAATGTATCTTTATCTGAGCTGCTAAATGGGGTAACAAAATGGCAACATCTCATCAAATCAAACTATAGAGGCAGAATGTAAACTCCCTCCAATAAAACTTTGTTGATTTCAAAGTACAATATTCCACTTGTTTTTCTACAGTTTTTAATACAAAATGTGACAGTAAATATTACAATGTTGTTTTGTTCAAATAAAGGCCTGTTGACTGGAAAGACTGTCCATAAATGGCTTGACAAGCTCAGTAGTAGCAAAATTGAAAATGAGTCCAAATGTGATTGATATGGGCAGGGCAGGCAAAGCCTTCTTGTAGATAGCCAACAGAAGAAGCGTTAGGCAGAGGCCCTGAAAATACAAAATTATTAATAGAAATGTGAAACACTGTTATTTCTCAACCTTTCTCTTGGGATATTCAGTTGACAAGAGGATGGAAAGTGCAACCTGGAATCCTACAGATAAGGATGACCACTTGTTTAAGAAATTTCTGGGTGAAGGTGCCCACCTGACAAATCAAAGTGGCTCATAGCCACTGAACCCAGATTAATATTATTACAAACCACTCATGGGTATGTGGTTTAGATTCCTTTCTTAGGAAACATTATGTGACAATGGCATTACATTTTACATTAATTTGGTATAGCCTGTATGGTCAAAGTGTTACAGCCCTGTACAAAACAAATACTGTTTAATCTTTAATCTTTAATCACAGTTCGTAACCATACATAACTGATACAAATGGACTAGTACTAACATATACAATCAAGCAAAAATGGTTAACAGGACGGCAGTAGGGGGAAACCAAATTCCCATGCTAAGACATACCCTCTGTTTGGGTATCTCTTCTGTATATCTTTCTAAATTTTTTTTTCATTCAGGCATTTTCATGATTGTCCTTTTGGTTGTACTGTTTCAAGAGGCAAACATCAAAACAAAAAAATTCAAAGCAAATGAGCAATGATCCTTGCAGCTGTGAATGCAATTGCATAAAGAAGCCTGAAAAAATTCAGGACTTCAACAGGGTTTGAACTTGTGACCTCTAACCAACTGAGCTTTGAAGCAACTGATGTTGGGAGCTGGTTTATTGTGGGTTCATATATTCCCGTGAAAAAGGTGAAAAACAGTAAGACAGCTGAACATGAGCATTATGTGCCATGTATTAGTACTAGCTGGTCAGCAGATTCACAACATGTTTTACCAGGAACCAGCCCCACACCTACAACTCAGAAATGGCACATGGCCATTTTCCAACTTAAAAGAGCAAATGTTTCTGTTTACCTCTGACAAATTCATCCCTTTTCATCTCAGATCGCAAATGATAATGATCATGAAAATAACTGTTTGATAGAGCAGTTTTCAATAATTGAGTGTCAAAACCAAAAACAAAGTAATATTACTCTGATCGATCACAACAGATGCAAACAGCTCCGGGAAGCAATCAGAATTTGAAGTAATTACATGCAAACCGGTACAAAGCAAATGAAAAAACATTTGTGCAACTTCAGTTCAGCTTGTTATTGGCTACAGTGTACAACCAATCAGAGCATAGTAAAGCAAAACCAAAGGAAAAGCAAATTGCAAACACTCAGTTGAAAACCACTGTAAGTAAGTTGTAACAAAAAACCCCCAACTGGAAGAGGGTGGATTACTGAAAAACAATCCTCACTCTGACCACTTGACTAAGCTGCTTCCCACCTGTAAACACACCACCAAGGCAATTACAACATCCACTTACAGTGCGACGTGCCTTACTGTGGCCATCCAACAAACATTTTAATTTTACAAGTTAACCAATCAGGGTACACAAAATTGATTGACAGACACATCTATTTGGTTGTTGCATGTTGAAACTTTCTTCGGAGGCATATCTGTCAATCAAATTTGTGTACCTTGATTGGCTAACTCGTAAAAAATGTTTCTTGGGTGGCCACAGTAAGGCGCGTCACACTGTAAAACGACAGTTAAATACTTACAATAAGAATGGCAACAAAGCAAGCAATGGTAGTGTTCCAGTCCTTGTCTGAGGAAGCTTTACCAACAAGAACACTGTAAAATATGAAGTCTCCAAGGCCTAGCTTCACCCCCTCTGTTGATACAAATCATAATGAAAGGGGAATGAGTGGGGTATTTTTATTTCAGTTACAAAGATGATATACAGATCCAGGTTTTCTTTTAATAACTGATCCCTCATCTGGTACAGTTGAACCTCGATTATCTGGACTCGTCGGGACCTCGGTAAATAGTCCGGATAATCAAGAGTCCGGATAATCGAAAGACATGTAAAGAGACATGTAAACAAAAGGTATACAGCAAAGAAAACATCAATTTAATTGTGAAATCTACACAGCCTGTATGTATATAATTATATCAGCTGAATGCATTGGAATATTTCTTTGTCTCATTGTACTTGCGAATTTTGAAAGGATTATTGGGCTTTTTGCGACTTTGAGTTTTCAAGATCACAACTAATTAAGATTCATGAAAAAATTGAGGTTGGACTATATTTTAAAAAGGAGACATCAAATGTTGGGTGCTTTTAAGGCTTCAAGGGTTACTTAACTAGGTAACAGCTTTCTTACTTTCTTCATCTTCACCACCCCCTGGAGGTCCATTTCCTGCATTACGTTCCTCATTTTGGCTATTCAGTGCCCTTATGGCATTTTCTGCTGCCTCATTGGTTGGTCCAACACCTTCAGTGGATCCCATCAACTCGCCGTCATCATCATCTCTGTGTGAATTGACTTGACTGCTTTGCACCTGAGCTGTTCTTGAATCATCAGAATGATCTCTATCAGCCATACCAAAGGACCACATCATTGTAGCTAAAATCATCAAGCACAGTTTGCAGTTAATTTCATTCAAACAGTACTGTACAATTTAACACATTCTTGACATGCCTCACCAGGACAACAAGTTAATTCCCCACCAGAAATATTCACTGCACCCTAAGCTACTTGACAGTGTAATATCAAGATCTGAGCTTACTCACAAGAGTATATTAAAGATGGAAATAATGGTTCATCTCTTTCCTGAGCAGTCTGTACAAGGATCTTCAATGGTCCTTTTGGGCAAAGAACTGCACACAAATCTAAAAGAAACACACCAGAATAACTCTTCACAATGTCAACCATCTTTATACACACTGTTACGAAAAATATATTATTGCGTGACTCGCCTTACTGTCTGGAAGTGTCTAGAATCTTCTGCATATTTAATTAGTGTTTTATCATCATGATTCAGTAATTCTATTTTAAGCCGTTTGTGTATGTCGCTGTAAATAGTTTCTTATTGTAATGTTACTTTATTTAGTCGAGTCGGAAAGTTCTAGAATGTTTTGTTGTAAAGTATATAAGCCCATCGGTGTAGCTTTGGAGTTTCTCTTAGAGAAGAGAAGTGTGTGTTTGTTGAAGTAAGTCTGAGAGCTGAGAGCTGAGAGTAGTTGGCGGAGGCCGTATTTATTGAAGTTGACAGAGGTCGTTTATACAGTTGGCGGAGGCCGTGTTTATTGAAGTGTGACAGAGGTCGTTTATACATTTGGCGGAGGCCGTGAGTATCTAAGTTTGACGGAGGTCGAGTATAACTTCATAAGCCTTGTGTGAGCTTATTGTGAAGTCTTGTGCGGAGTTTACTACTTTCGTTTGGAATAAATAACCTTGTTGCTGTTCCGACAACCCTGCGTTCTGTTTAGTCTACAAACAACCCACTTCTCACTCATCAACACAATCGAACTCGTAACATTGGGGGCCTGTCCGTGAAGTGAGCTGAGTGAGTTAAAGAGTGGAATTCAAGGAACTGTTTGTTGTCTACCGTTAACCAGGAAAGGATCACAACTTCAAAGAAAGTAGCTGTGCTGTGGAAGCAAGTGATACGAGTGGAAGAATATTGGAATTTTAAAGCTGTGAGATGGAGAAATTTATTGAACTTGGAGAAAAGTTTGGTCTGGAAGGAGCTGAGCTGCTTGCATTCGTTGAGAAACAGAGAGGAAGAACGTGAAGAGAAACGCAGAGAAGAAGAAAAACAAGAGAAATCTAGGCAGCTTGAAGAAGAGAAACAAGAGAAATTTAGGCAGCTTGAAGAACAAAGGAGGCGCGAAGATGATGAGAGAAGGCGCGAAGATGAAGAAAAACAAGAGAGACGTAGGCAGCTTGAAGAAGAAAAACAGGAAAGACAGAGACGTGAAGAAGAAGAGAGAGAGGAGAGACGCCGAAGAGATGATGAAGAAAGGGAAGCGAGACGTCAGGAAAGAGAAATTAGGAAATTGGAAATGGAAGCTGATATCCTGAAACAGAAAGAGGCCGCTGAGGCTGCGAAGAGGGAGCACGAATTACAACTTGCGCGGTTAGGAAATCTTGACGATCGTCCACATGATAGAGAGGACCGAGCTAAAGTGCTGAAACTTCCAGCGTTTGTGGATGGTAAAGATGATTTGGACGCGTATCTACAGAGGTTTGAGAGATTTGCTGAGACAGCTAAATGGAAAAAAGATGGATGGGCATCGAAGCTTAGTGCTCTGTTATCCGGTCGAGCACTTGAAGTGTACTCACGTCTATCTGAAGCAGCAGCTAAAGATTACGATAGAGTAAAGATTGCATTGATGAAGAGATATGACCTCACAGAAGACGGCTATCGTCGCAAATTTAGAGCATCTAAACCGGAAGTTGATGAAAGTCCGGAGCAGTTTATTGTGCGATTGGACAGATACCTGTTACGGTGGCTAGAGCTTTCAGATACTGAGCAAACCTTTGAGGGCCTAAAGGACTTAATTGTGAAAGAACAGTAAGTGTTTATTGATTCCTGCCCTAAAGATCTGGCCATTCATCTACGAGAAAGGGCACCGGAAACCCTAGCGAAGATTGCAAAAATCGCTGACCAGTACTTAGAGGCTCATGGCAAGCATTTATTTAGCCCAGTGAGCAGGAAGCCGGCAGTACAGTCTGAGAGGGACGAACCCAAGAACACACAGTTTAATACAACACCCCTCCAGTGCTTTAAGTGTAACGCTCGCGGTCATAGAGCTATCAACTGCCCAACCGTGACAAAAAGATGTTTTCTGTGTGGCAAGCAGGGTCATGAAGCTAGAAATTGTCGCTCAAGTGGAAGAAGGCTAGGAGGACAAAGTAGGGATGGTAACCCTGTGCAACGTGGTCAAGTGAGTGCTAGTTGTCTAGTTCAGCCACCAGAAATTAAACCTTCAGCAGAAGAAGTTAAGTCCTGTATCCAAGATAATAAGCTTGTGTTGGCTTGTGGTAAGAAGATTCCGTTGCTGAGTAGTGCCTGTGTTGAACCGTTGTCTGGAGTAAGAAGTAAAATGCCCGTCGTGAAAGGAAGAGTTGGAGAGAAATCTGTTGATGTCCTGAGAGACACTGGTTGTAGTGGAATAGTTGTAAAGAAGGATCTTGTGTCCGAAGATCAGTACACTGGCGACTTTAATGTTATGCTGCTCATCGACAACACAGCAAGGAAAGTACCCATTGCGAAGATTGAGGTTGACACACCCTATCTCAAGGGCCAAGTGGAAGCGCAATGTCTCCCTGATGCGGTTTATGATTTAATTGTTGGTAATGTACCGGGCGCGAGAGCTGCTGACGACCCAGATCCAAGCTGGCAAGATCATGTGCAAGAGGCGTGTGCAGTAACCACGAGAAGTCAAGCAAAGAAGGCCGGAGAACACATCCCGCTGAAGGTACCGGCTGCCAAAGAAAGTCCTGTCGTTGATAGAGAAAAGCTCAAACAAATGCAACGTGATGACGAGAGCTTACAGAAATATTGGGAGCAAAATGATGTAGTTGTGAGAGGGCAGGCTGAGAAGTCATTTGAAGTAAAAGGTGGAGTTCTTTACCGTGTTTACAAGCATCCTTATGTGAATGGTGGTAAACCCCTGAAGCAAGTTATGGTCCCTGTGCAGTTGAGAAACCGAATAATGGAACTAGCGCACGGATCGATCATGGGAGGTCACATGGGAATAAAGAAAACGGCAGATAAAATTCAAAGTGCATTCTATTGGCCGGGTATTCAAGGGGATGTCACTCGTTATTGTAAGTCCTGTGATGTATGTCAGAAGACAGTTAACAAGGGTTCCGTACCGAAGGTTCCCTTGGAGAAGATGCCATTAATTGACAAGCCGTTTAAGAGAGTAGCAATCGATCTGGTTGGTCCTATTAGTCCCCCGAGTGAAGACGGTCACAGATATATATTGACATTGGTGGACTTTGCAACGCGTTATCCTGAAGCTGTTCCGCTCAAGAACATTGATACAGAATGTTACGAAAAATTATTGCGTGACTCGCGTTACTGTCTGGAAGTGTCTAGAATGTTCTGCATATTTAATTAGTGCTGAATCATCGTGATTCCGTAATTCTATTTTTAAGCCGTTTGCGTAGTAGCTGTAAATAGTTCTTATTGTAATGTTTCTTTATTTAGCTGAGTTGGAAAGTTCTAGAATTTTATTGTGTAGAGTATATAAGCCGGTCGGTGTAGCTTTAGAGTTTTTCTAAGCAGCGTGTTTATTGAAGTTGACAGAGGTCGTTTATACAGTTGGCAGAGGCCGTGTTTATTGAAGTGTGACAGAGGTCGTGTACATTTGGCAGAGGCCGTGAGTATCGAAGTTTGACGAAGGTCGAAGTGTAATTTTATAAGCCTAGTGTGAGCTTATGGTGAAGCCTTGTGTGGAGTTTACTACTTTCATTTGGAATAAATAACCTTGTTGCTGTTCCGACAACCCTGCGTTCTGTTTAGTCTACAAACAACCCACTTCTCACTTCACATCAACACAATCGAACTCGTAACACAGAAACTGTCGCAGAAGCATTAGTGGATATCTTTAGTCGTTTGGGAGTGCCTGAAGAGATCTTGAGTGACCTCGGTACGCAATTTGTATCAGAGTGCATGAAAGAAGTGACGCGGCTGTTGAGTATTAAACAGCTCACTACGACGCCTTATCACCCTATGTGTAATGGCCTCACGGAGAAGTTCAATGGAACTATGAAAACTATGTTGAAGAGATTGTGTAGCGAGCAGCCGAGACAGTGGCACCGTTATATTAACCCGTTATTGTTTGCATATCGTGAAGTTCCTCAAGAGTCTACTGGTTTTTCACCGTTTGAGTTGCTGTATGGACGAGCTGTTAGAGGGCCGATGTTTATCCTTAAAGAGCTGTGGACGAAAGAGCTAGAGGAACCTGAAGTGAAGAACAGCTACCAGTATGTGTTTGAGCTACGCGAGAAGTTAGAAGATACCCTCAAGCTTGCGCACACCGAGCTTCAGAAAGCCCAAGTTAAAGGCAAGCATTACTACGATCGTAAGGCTAAAGTCAGGAAGTTTGTACCAGGAGATAAAGTGTTAGTGCTGTTGCCGACTGACCATAACAAGCTTTTAATGCAGTGGAAAGGTCCATTTGAGGTTAGTGCTGCAGTGGGTCTCAATGATTATAAAGTACGTGTTAAAGGAAAGGAGAAAGTTTACCATGCCAATTTACTGAAGAAGTATTTTGAGCGAGAGAATCCAGTACCCGTAGGAGCAGTGGCTGTTGAAGAGAACATTGGTAATCGTAACAACGATGATGTTAAGAGTGAATTAGAAGCAGTGGATCCTGTAGACGATGTTGATTTTCTGGAGATTGGTGGATATGTTGCTGAAGAGTCAGTCAAGGATGTGGCCATCGGAGATAACCTTACTGATGAGCAAAGAGCAGAGTTGTTTACACCCTTGTCAGATGCTGGAATAACTTACGAGACATTGGACTACCTTCTCTTGGTACTACTTAAGTAATTTTTCGTTGTTAGTAGAAATTTAGGAAATTTCTTCTCGAGAGGGGGTTATGTTACGAAAAATATATTATTGCGTGACTCGCGTTACTGTCTGGAAGTGTCTAGAATCTTCTGCATATTTAATTAGTGTTTTATCATCATGATTCAGTAATTCTATTTTAAGCCGTTTGCGTATGTCGCTGTAAATAGTTTCTTATTGTAATGTTACTTTATTTAGTCGAGTCGGAAAGTTCTAGAATGTTTTGTTGTAAAGTATATAAGCCCATCGGTGTAGCTTTGGAGTTTCTCTTAGAGAAGAGAAGTGTGTGTTTGTTGAAGTAAGTCTGAGAGCTGAGAGCTGAGAGTAGTTGGCGGAGGCCGTATTTATTGAAGTTGACAGAGGTTGTTTATACAGTTGGCGGAGGCCGTGTTTATTGAAGTGTGACAGAGGTCGTTTATACATTTGGCGGAGGCCGTGAGTATCTAAGTTTGACGGAGGTCGAGTATAATTTTATAAGCCTTGTGTGAGCTTATTGTGAAGTCTTGTGCGGAGTTTACTACTTTCGTTTGGAATAAATAACCTTGTTGCTGTTCCAACAACCCTGCATTCTGTTTAGTCTACAAACAACCCACTTCTCACTCATCAACACAATCGAACTCGTCACACACACACAGTGAATGATGGAAAAAGAATTATGGCCGATCGTCTACATACATCAACTTCATTTAAACATGATAAATGGTTAAGTGTCAATCCTTATGGAGTTGTGTATCTAAAATAAATTACAGGTTTAAAAAACAAGTGACAAAAAGCTAAAATTCTAAAAGCTTATCACAATCCGATCATTTTAATTCCTTGATTAATAACCTAAAAATATCTTACATCTTGGTTTATAAAACCTTGTTGAAGTTTATAAAAGGTTGTTGAGTTTGATGTCACCTAGACTGCAAGCAGTCTCTTTTGCTGTAAAATCTGTGGAACAAACCCAATATACAAGTGGCGAATCCACAAGCCAGTAGTTTTGTGGGCGCCAGTATGAGCGAAAAGAGAGACTGCAAAGGTTTCATACAACATTTATGAATCCCGGTGACAGTTTGACAATTCACATCATTCACGCCCACCCCACCTATTTTCATACATGATACGCAGGGTTTCAAAATCCATCAAAGCGATCACAGACAAGTTTTTAAGCACAAAGATGCGATGAGTGATTCCACACAAAACAAAGAAGTCAGTAATATTGTAAAGCCCTCTGTGTCCAATTTATGACATTTATGTAAGTGTTCGTTTAAGACTCAACTTTCACAAGATCCGTGATTGTCAACAGCCCCAAACATCGTACATCGACTACATCAGCATGGAAAATATTTTTATATGTCTCCTCTTGAAGGGGAGAAGAAACACATTCTCTGAACTCTATTTTTGAGCAGCTTGGATTTACGGTGCTAAAAACTGACTCACTTAGCTGTTGTGTGAGGCAAAAATCTAATTTCTGACTAGCTTCTCGGCAATGAGCACTTCCAAATGAGACAAAAACAATCACGGCTGCCGTATTATAGCGCAACAGCATTGATTACACTTTTTGCAACAGAATAGCTTTGGCAAATAGGGCTTTTACCAAAACCTGTCGGCAAAACAGTGAAAACATCTTTCCTTTTCAAGGAGAGCGAGTACTGCATGTTCCTATTCCATTTTTAACTTCAATCATAAATTATTGTCCTTGCATTGTACAGTGTAAAATGACAGCTGTTGGTTACTGAGTAAGCCCTTGAAGTGTTGCTGATTAGCGTTGATGAATGTTGGTGACAGTTATGCATCATCGCGTCATGGACTGACCAATCAAAACACTCTGTCACCAGAGTGCCGGGATTCAGAAATGCTGTATGAGACCCTTGCAGTCTCTCTTTTTGCTCATGACTGGCGCCCACGAAACTACCAGCTTGTGGATTTGCCGCTTGTATATCGCGTTCACTCCACAGATTTTAGAGCAAGAGAGAGACTGCTTGCAGTCTAGAAGTCATCCTAAAATTAAAATCTCCAAACTCCTGAATTTTCATCAATTTCCCCTCTCTGGGGGAATTAATGAAATTTAAACTGTACTGAAAAAACTTACTGTAAGTTTACGTGGGAAACAAATTGCCAGTGTACTGACTTGAGTGAATATTTTGAGTAATTGTCTCACCTAAAAATAGCACAATGGTCACCTTTTCCCAAAATATTGTTGGGCAAAAGTCAATACAGGGCGTAAAATTGCGCCTAATACAGGCGCCAATGCGACTAAATTTTTCACTTTGGCGACCAAATCCTAAAAATTAGTCGCCAATTTGGCGACTAGAATTTCTAATCACACCTTACCTAGAGATTTAGTGATTGTTGAAGATTTGTAAAGATAAATCTGTAGCAAAGTTCCTTGTTAGCTCGTTTCCAAAACGCTCCACGATTTCGAATGTAAATCTATCGTTACAAAACGCCATCTTGGATTTAGGTAACCTTTCATGTTGTATATGACCCATTCTAGTGTCCTCTTTGTAGCTCGTGCGAATTTTCATCGCGTTTGACATGATTTGTCTGCAACGTGAGCTCATTTGAATTTGACTGTATCACTATGATTCATGAGCAATTTAATCTATCTAGAACAGTGACAGGGTAAAAATGGTTTTGTGTGTGTGTCATGACCACCAACTTTTTGGATTTGGCTACCACTTTAAAATATTTAGGAGCCAAGTGGCTACCGGGAAAAAAAGTTAATTTTACACCCTGCAATATATTTGTGAGTTTTGGAAAACCCAAACAAACAAACATGCGAAACGCTGAGGACAAACAAGTATTTAAATCTCTAACCCATCCATGATTGCATGGGAATCAACCATAAATCCCCTCGCTTGCCCCACAAGTGACCATGTGACTAAACTGTTTTCCCATCAATGTCTTGGGTGCATAAAAAAGATGGTGAACATAGATGAGTAGCACAATCATGACTCCATTTTGCGTTACATAAGCGAAAAACCTTTAAAATGCTAAAATGCTTTATTCATTGTTTCTCTGTGTCTACTTTAGCTTTTAATGTTTGCTTCAAGCAATATTCATGAAAAACTACAGTTATTTGATATAAAAAGAAGTTTTTCTATTTACCCATAATCCTTTGTGGGCGGGGTCAATTTTTAGATTCTGGCCTTTTTTCTAAAATAAAGCATTATTTACAAGCAAAAAAAGTTATAATTCTACATATTTAGGGTAAATACATGTTTGTTTTGATATTTAGGGCTGCTATGTTCTGATTCTGAGCAAATGTTTCTACATCTTTTTTGTTCAACCCTCAGCTGTCTTACAACGAAGCAATGATTTCTTCATGCTGAATAAGGGAGAGTTTGTAGATTGGCTTCTTGTTGCACTTTTTTTACTGTAAGGTCACTATAGATATGTCTCACAGTTGCTGGAAACACTGCTGCAACTCTTTTAGTATCTAGCGTGTAAGTCATGTCATGAATGTTATCACGCAAATAGAAGTGGCCTTTCAACACCTCGCTTCCCTTAGGCCGGGTTTTTCATATCTTCTTTCCTTCACTCTTTCGATTATTTTCTGCTTATTTTTTTGGTAATGAAGCCTATTCCTTTCTCTCTTTTCAACCTCTCTTCGCTCCTGGGCCGCTTTCTTGCGCGAAACCGTAGACCGACTTTTTTTTCTTTTGTCTCCATACTTGACTTGTTAACCTCCGCATTCACTCAAAACACGTGCTTTGGTCACGCTGATTCTAGCCCTTAAGAATCCCTTGAGACCCCCCGATTGTTTGTCACAAAAACGAAGCAAAACGTTTCAACTGCACCGGAGTTATGGCCGATCTTCGACGGGAGATTTTCAAGGGTAGCGTGCTTCGTTACACTCAATGAGCACAGCATCATCACGCAAAATGTTTCAGCATCGCTCAAAGCTAAAAATCTCCGGCTTCAGCGAATGAAAATGGCTTAAAATGCTCACAGTTGTCGGTTATTACAAGCCCACGATACGTTGCCCAATCAAAGTGCAATACTTGCTTCAGAAACAGCAAAATATTGGAAGGAAGTGGTGAGTCCGTTGCTAATTTGGACGTTACCACTGCAGTACAGAAAGTGTTTCAGTCTTTTTCAATTTGTTCTAAATTGCTTCTCGATTTGTATTTTGACTTTAAACTTTGACATATCGTCGATCACATACAGCCCATTCATTTCACATGTTTTATTTTGTATTTTGAGACGTGTGCTGGGCGGTATCGAGCAATTTTAGAAAATGCCTTCCAAAAAAATGTGAAGCGTTACAACGAAGGGTCGGTATAAACATGTAGTTTTTCAAGAACTTCTAATAAAGAAAAGTATCTGGAAGTTATTGTGTGTGTGTGCCTTTGTTATTCTGATTTGTAACCAGAATTTGGTAAGATTTGAGTGTTTGTAAGTGGAGAAATTATTCAAAATACACTCGCGCAGCCATTGTCTGTGTTACGCGTTACACGTACATTTAGTCATATTTTTTGGAAACATAAATGTTTTCCAGGTTTATTTTAAAGCGGATACAACTTTTTATTATTTGTACATCAAGAAGACCTATTTGCATGATATGGGAAAAATTTTCAGGGTGAAATAGCCTTTACAAGCCGAGATATTGCAATTAATAAGAAAGTACCCCTAGAATGTAGTCATGACCGTGCTACTCATCATAGTGAATAAGAGTGATTGCTAAAGTAAATCACTTCATGTTTCATGCAATTAACCATTAACCAAGCATTTAGTCTCCAATAAATATGACACAAATCAATCACCGTAAAGGGAAATAGCTGCTAATATTGCCCATGTTGTCCAATCTGGTAAAAACTTGATAAATACCAGAGCCTGCAATATGACAAACAAGTTAGTATGAAAGGATACTTTCCGATGTTACTGTCTGACAGACCATACATCTCAAGTTGGGGTGGAGGCTATGTGATGTACTATCCATCTACATCCAGAAACTCCTTGTTTACAGAGGCCAGTATTCTACAGTATTGTCATATTCCACACACAGCAACAGAGTTGACAAAAACAATATACAATATTCAAAAGTGCACCACAATAGTATATATAACTAATAACTAGACTTAAACCTCTCATATAAATCTGACAATTCTTTAAAAATGAACTAAAAAATAGTAACCAATGTAGAAGAACAGGAAACTAATGCTGCATCGACATGAGACTCACCCCAGGATAGGCTCACCCTGGGGTCATGTAAATGTTGCAGCTAAAAATAAAAATTTTTAACCTAGGTTGATTCTCAAATCCCTTTGTCTCCATAAGCCTATTTATTCAGCATTAGGGTAAGGAGACAAAGGAAATTGATTTTCAACCTAGGTTAAAAATGTTTTTTCCTGAATTTAATTTTTAACTGCAACATAAACACCAAGAGGCAAATAACCAGACACCAAGGTGAAACTCATCCTTGGAGGAATTCATTTATGTCAACATGCCCCTACATCAACTAGCCATCTTACAAATCATGGTTTAATATTGAAAGAGCATGCACACAACATCAGTGAAAGTGAAGATGTACAAATGCAAGTGACTTCGTATAGTCACATTCACATAAGTGAAGGGTGTTACAGTCAGTAAACCAGTTATAACCAGTGAATTAAAAACCAATATTTGTAACTTACTTACCATCAAAGCACTAACTAAAATAAGGTATGCTTGCTGTAATCTGAGGGGTCCTTTCCAATGTATACAAATCATGCCTACAACTCCAAAATTCCAAAGGATCAATGATAACGTAAAGTAATCCATAGGCACATTGTATACCTTCAGCACCTCTCTGCGGAAAAAATGCACATGAATTGATTTAAATCTTACTTCTATAAAAAGACAGGGATGTATGAAGTCTTGCAAAAGCACTCAACACTATTCCAAAGCATTGCATGTAGACACCAATGATTAAATTTTACTATTCAGTAGATCTATACAACAAGACACTTACTGAAAGTAGATGTATCCAAAGAAGAAAAGTAGCATGAGAGACGATAACACCAACCATCCAGATATAACCTACCGAAAAACAAGAATGCAGAAATAAGATTACAAATCACAAGTCTCATTCTGCACAGGTTAGTTCTTAGAATGTGCCACAAGTCAATTATTGTAATCCAATTTTAGTAAACATTTCCATTCAAGAGGGTATGGCTCCCTTACATTAACTTCTTACTGTATAATTATATGTCAGGCTAAAGGAATTCCACAGTTCACTTTCAAACTCTGAGCAGAATTAAAATTCCATTTCCAGTCAGAGGTTCATTCAATTAACTTTTTTTTTTATTTCGAAAAGAACTGCTTTCTGCTTGTATACGGTCTCTTCCCAGATGCGATCTTCATGACATCATTTCATAAGGGAATTTCTCTGATATTAGATTTTAATATTAGGTTTTTGGCTTTGTTGAAAAGATTCAATTTAGAGGAAAGATAAAAACAAAATGTTCCTCACTGAGGCAGCTTTACATTTTTTCTATCAATTCTTTTCATCCCTCTGTATTCCATGCCCAGCACAGATTACAGGTTCAGCTTAAAGACTAATAATAAAGGTCTTTTGACTTGCTTGACACATCTTAAGAGTAGCTGTTCATAAAATAATATTGCCTCCAGGGGTGCAAAATGAAAAAATCGAACATTCCCAAACTTCACCAGAATATAGGACAGTTTAGGTGACGTGTTTCTTGAAAAATACTATAGTTTGTTTGGATTTTTATTTCGCATGAAAGGCAGTAAAGTCTATTTGAGGAATTTACATTTAGCTGTTGTGAGGTCCACATGACTCATTACTCCAAGCCTTAAGTAAAAGAAAAATTGCTTCTCTTACGCATATTTACGATACCCAATTTGCCAAATTTTACCACAAACTATATATTTTAGAGATTTTTTATTATTTCTCAAAATTTCATTGATTTTTACTGGAATTGGTAAAATTTAGGGAAATGATTTAATGAATGACTAAGGGGTAATATCTCAAACATCCAAAGATGAAATGCTTGATCATAAAACAAAATCTTTCAACTTATAAAAGTGGAAAACATAATGAAATTATAGCACAAGGAATATGCAAGTTAACATTCAACAGTTTCCCCTCGTTATTTATGTATCAAAGGATACTTACACAATAGCATCTAAACTTGTATAACAGTACCAAGATGATTGTTAACACCAAGACAACACCAATCACTATAAAGGCATTGGCTATCGCTTCTCCAGCTTTTTGTGCCTTGCTGATATTACCTTCTTCGTGAAAGGGAGTGTAAACACTAAATGCAAAGGTAATACAAAAATGCAGTCATACAGTACTAATTAGGAATCAAATTTTGTATTCCTTTAGTAAGACTTCAGCATTTCTCTTGACAACACTGAAAATATTGTGAAAATCTAACAAAAGTTAACTTACAGGTAAGTTCCCTCATTGTGAGTGTAATATGTTACTGATGCTATGGTTGCCACCACAACCAACATACAAGTTGATACAGGGACAATTAACATCATTACACTCTTAGCTCCATATTTGAGCATCTCTTCCTCATCCATTTCACTATCATGTGGTGACACATCTCGCACCCTTGGTGGCCTTGTGTTTCTCTCTCGCCCTCTGGCCATCCTTGCATTATCTTCTTCAACAAATTCCTCCTCTCTGTCATCCTATCATTGTTAAACACAAAAGCACTAATATTTTAATACCGCCAAGGTCCTAATCACTAACTGAAATACACTCAAGACTTAATTTTCCCTAGTTTCTGATTGTGATAACAAATCTTCCACAGAGGAAGATCAAGATGAAGCTACCTTGGGGATATGTTACTCTCACAAAAATCATTAAAGAAGAAAAGTGTTAATTTTATTTATACCTTCGCAGGAGATGGAGAAAAGGAATCAAGAACATCAGTGATAGTCACTACGTAATACAAACTAAAACAGTCCCTTATGCTCAGGACTCTACTTCATAGTACACAGCAATTTTTCTTGGACAATTCTGTCCAACCTGGAAAGGCACAATGAGGTTAACCCTATGGGAAGCACAAACACAACGGCCAGACCACAACAATGGGAACTGTGTACCCTACTCTTTGCAATCAGTGTGTGGGTTCTTTTATGTTCCACAAGGTTATCACGAACAACTTTTGTGAGAAGGGACCTACAGTTTATCATCCTTATATGCAGGGTTCAAAATAAAATCAGAGCTTTTAGCCTGAATTTATAGGCTTTTTTTCCCAAGGCTCATTTTTTCGCCGATCAATAGATGTAATTTTCTACTGCTTCCGTGAAAAATCGCCGGCAAGTGTGACCAAAGTGGCGGCTGCTATTTTGAACCCTGATCTGGCAAGACTAAAATTTGTAGATGTCACTACAAAGGCAGCATTTGCTCCTAAGTTATATAAAGACACCAAGGTTGGTCCATCATGGCAGTCTGGTGCTCTACCGAGTCACCCAGTTGGAGGTCAATAACAATTGCAATTCCTCATTTGTGTTACTCTGATAACTCACAAAACTGTGAACACTAATAATTATTTCTGGAATGTTTGTTGTTTTTCAACCAGTCAGATGCATGATGAAACCCCAAGAAGAAAGCACTCACCGCAAAAGTAATTATTGATGTTACAATTTGTGGTTTAGCCATATGGTGTCTGACTGGTTGTCTTGCAACACAATATATGTACCAGAAATATTTGTGGTGTCACAGTAAAGGGGGTGTACTACACAGGATTCAGAGATAAGAAAGCGAAATACGGCTGGAAACAGCTACCAGCCTGGTAATGTTTGGGCATACACTGTAGGGGAGTAAACTCCAAGAGGGTCTATTTCAAAAGTGTTTTGGGTCTTTGAAATAAGATCTCTTACATGTATCTGTGAGTTTGACTCCCACCATCTCCCCTGCCCACTGGAATTTGTAAAAAGTTTAAGTATGAGTTATGAAAAAAACTATATGAAAAAACTCCGAAAAGGGAGTGTATCCAACAGACATGTATATGTACTTATTTATTTATTTTATCAAGTGCCACATGAACGACGTTTCTCGTCTTAAACTTAGAAGATAGATTGTAACAGTTCCTTACAATAGCGATAAAAGAGCAATGCAGTAAGAGAAATTTTTGTATGGTGAAACAACGTACATGCACTTAGCAAATAAGAAACCTTGTTTGTCTGCTTACAAAACGGAAACCGCCACGGGTGACGCCTAATATTAAGATTGAGCTTATATACAACATCGAAATTGTGCAATGAGCATGAATATCTGAACTTATATACATTCATAAATGCTAAGTCTCAAGAAACCCATAAATGATGAATCATGCTTTAAAAGGGAAAGCTAACTGTGAATTCTCTGTAGTCTTACCGTGTAGACATTTTCACTGTTTTTTCTTTGTCTATGATGACGGTAGTCACGAGAGGTCTCATCCTCATCGTAACTTCGAGGCGGTAATTCGTCCGACATCAGTCTTGTTGTTTCATCGGCGTCTTCCTCGTTCATGTATCCTTGACGCCACACATCGGCAATGTTTCTTTATTCACAAAATGTCGGAAACAACCGATAAAACCTTTCTTTTTGCACGATGTTGGCAATTAATGTAGAACCATCATGGCGAAAACACAGACAGTGACGTCATATCACTATCCGTCCTCGATTTCGAGACTTGAGAAGAGGGAAACTGGTTACCAGTAAGAGGTAAGTTCGGTCTGTTCAGACGCGGTTTGCAATCGGAACGCATTGAAAACGATACGGTTTCGAAGTGTTTCACGGAACCTATCTATGGTAGCCTATTGTTATCATACCAAAACCAGTTGGAAATGTTTGTTTGAAATTTTAAAAAACATGCAGATTTAAAAAAAAAAACTGGAAAATTTAAAATAATAATAATAATAATAATAATGGAAATAATTTATTCAGAATGATGCCTAAAACTAATGCTTATCATGCTAAAACGGGTTATTTCAGTTAAGGAATGCTAATAGAAAAACAAACAATATTATTCATAGAAAACAAATACAGGAAGATGATCAACATAGTATCCTAAAAACATTTCATAATTCTGCAGTTCATGCTAAAAAGTCATACCTGTCAACTCTCCCGGTTTTACCGGGAGTCTCCAAGTTTTTCATCAAATCTCCCGGTCTCCAGGTTAGAGCACCAAATCTCCCGGGAAAATCCGCGGCTTCTTTCGAATTCTTTTTTTTTCATTAATTTCGTTGTTTTCAAGATGTCACATCGGGAACATTCGGAAAGCCTTCGGGTGATTCTCGGAGAGTATTCGGACACTGTCGTAAAACGCATTCTTACAACGCGAGGATTTCGAGACGTCTCCAGATTTTGGAACTCCGGGGGTTGACAGGTATGAAAAGTATCCATGCATAAAACTTTTCAAAAATGTTGATCAATAACATATACAAAATTACAAATCTTTAAAATTGTAATGATAAAAAATTCTTTTTGAATTTAATGGAGACATAGTTTTTGGGTGAATATGTTGTTAACCCTTTCACCCCCAAGGGGTTCTCCATTGATGAGTAAAATCGTCTGGTGTTTGACAGAGTAAAATCTATAAGTGCCATTTGGCACTATCGGGAGTGAAAGGGTTAAAAAAAAAAAGAAAGTAACTTGAATGAAAAAAAAAGCAATTTAGTGTTTTAGGAATTAAAACATAGCCAATAATAATAATAATATACATAAAGTTAAAGAAGAGAGAGAAAAAAGAGAATAAAGAAAATAAAAAAATTAAAGCAAATTGAAAAAGATTAAAAGATTAAATTAAACCAAATAAAAATAAGCAAAAATAAAAAATGCAAATGCAAATTAAAAGTGAATAAAAAGAAAAAAAAAGGAATTAAAAAAAACAAATATATACTTGTGGCTTTTTGAATATAAAAAATATACCTCTCTCTGTATCTTATTATAATTACTAGTATTATTTCAAATTTTCCAGTTTTTTTCACATCTGCATGTTTTTTAAAATTTCAAACAAACATTTCCAACTGGTTTTGCTATGATCACAACAGGCCACCATACTATTGTTCTACTAAGTAGCTGTTTTTAGGTTACACCAATTAAAGATCATTGGGTTTGTTTCTGTTGTGCATTACAATATAATCCTTTATTCACTCATATTTACAAACAATTATTTACAAAATAAATTCTTGTACAATATTGCATTACAATATTGTCTGGTTTCCAGTTTATTGTCCATGACTCTTGCCACACATGTAAACATTCACGTTACACTTACTTGCGGGGTTTCTACTGTATGATAACTTTATTTAAGTCTCAATAAATACTTAATTGACCACTTCCCTAGAGGGGCTTTTCAGGGACAATACAAATGGAAACAATGGCATTAAGCATCCCAGCTGGTGGAAGCTATTTACCATGACAACTGAGGAGTTCAACCAGGCACTTACCCAGAACAACACCAGCTAGTGGCCAGAGTGGGATTTGAACACAGGACAGCTATGTATAGCTAGGTAGCTGTACAATATATTTCTAGAAGATGGTATAATGGCTCAGCCAATCAAAAGACTACAAATAATGAAGAGCTCATGTGGAAGAGGGGCGTAAGTGACGATTTTGACCGTTTTTTAAATGCCGTCCAAATGAGTTGAATTTTTGCATGTGGCCTTTGATTCCGTAGAAAAACATTACCATACTCTGTGTTTTTTTTGCTCAAATTTCTGCTTTATTTTCAAGAAAAACCATATGCAAAACAAACATCAGCGTTCTTTGCATCCTTTTATATTCAAAGCAAAAACAAAAGAAAGTGATTTAAAAGTTCTTTGTTTCGTAAAACCGACGGAGTGGAAAATATGAAGTTTGAAATGAATAACAATGGTATTATAACACTTTATTGATTTTATTGATAACACTTTTTTGATAATATTGAATAGATTAACGGGCTAAACATTTACTAGAGCTCACTTCACTCTCAATGCCTAAATCCCAACAATTGGACATGCATCCAAATAGTAGAGGATCAACCCATTCCATTTCCATTTTAACATCACTTGTTTATTTTTTCTTTTTCTTTTAACAATAACAAAAAATACAAGCCATTTACATCAAAGACATAAAAGAGGAAATCCAATGCTAACTTTAAAGTTGATGTTCCCACTTATTGTACTTCTTCAAGAATAATTTCTTGCACCTCTTACAACATTCTTTCACACTTATATTTCTCTTATAAAAATTTCCCTTAACAGAGCACCCAAGTTGAATTAGAAATATTTATGAAAACCAAAAAATTCACCATGTTTGTGTAAATAGGATAAAGCTGTCAATTTTCTCAACGATGAAACTTGAATCACACAACTTGAACCACCATTCCCTCTAAGAACAAAGTCTTAACATCTCTCAAGAAATTTTGGCTTGCAAGGCTTTGTTTAAGTCCCAGCAAGAAATAGACAAACCTGGCTGAAGAAGACAAATCAACCTTGTGAGGATATGACACTCTTGATACATTGTAGCTTTATCACCATTTACCTGTCTTTGACTTCAGAACTGTGTCCAAATTTATCATTGTTACAGTAAACAGTACAGTTACCCCATAAACCTGAGGCCTTGGCAATAGTTTAAAATAGCCAAAACTTTGGCATCCTGTAAAAACCCTGAATGCACTTTTCTCAAACACTTGAACTTGGTTTCAGGGAGCCATCACCAGAAGGTTTAGCTTGTGTAGGGGTGTTATCCACAGGGTTTTGAGCATACAGAATCACTGCATATGATACAATAGCTATGGCAATAAAAGTAAAAATGTCAACTGGGATTCCAAAGATAACCCAGCATAAAATAGCTGTGAACATGATCTCCAGAGCACTTGCAAAAGTCTTAAGAATAGAGTTGAGTTGTCGAAGGAACAAGGCTGTTGTAATTCCAATGGCTGCATTGTTGAAAATTATGGCTAATACTTTACTCCGGCAAATTGAAACAATACTTTGCCTTGTGAAGGCATCTGACAATGTGCCATTGTACCAAAGGACAGCAAAATTGCAAAGAATTGAATCAAAGTACATGAAAACATTTTGAATCATAAATGGTGTGTCACCACCTTTACCCTTAAGAAGATACTCATTGTAGACACCAGCAAAACAGGAACAGAACACCTGAACAAGAATTAAAAGTAAATGTACATCAAAGCGCAGAGAAAAAGAAGTGCTTCCAGCTTTGGTAAGGTTCTCAAATTTCACTTGCTTCACAATGCAGCCAAATGTTAAAAACAGCAGAGAAAACCACTGTCGTCCACTCAGCTGCTTATTAAACAGGACCTGTAACAAACAAAATGAAAGTGTTACT
>OX419342.1:28737375-28777375 GCA_948470475.1 Galaxea fascicularis | reverse complement strand
TGAATTTGCAGTGTTCTTTATAATAATATTATTAGGGACAAAGTACAGCTCTCTTGAAAAAATATGAATTATTGAAAGTCAAGATAAATGAACTCACAACTCTATTGAACATATAATTCTTCAAGACTGAAAAAAAAGTCTGGACACACAAATAAACTCACCACTTTATTCAATATAATTATTTTGCCAAGAACAAAAATAAGAGAGTCAGTTGCAATCTAGCCAAGAATGTCTGTTTTACTTAATCTTACTCTTCATAACACTAACTCCAAGTGATCACAAAGTAAGGCCCAAAAATCAAGCATTGCTTTGCTTCTGTAACTGGTGGAATGAAAGTACCATATGTCAGGGAATTGAGGAAGACCTTAAAGCTCTTCTGGGTTTTTGATTTCCATAAATAACCGCTTTTAATCCCAGATAACTGGCTTCTTTGATCTGATCTCCAATGATGCTTTTGAACACAGAGTCATTCACATTCAGTGCAAGCCTAAGTCCGATGATTTCACTACAGCAAGAACTTGAAACACATGGCTTTTTTCCAAAGCCTGTTGGCGGCATGGCCAGTATATTCTCTGATCTTCCCTTGGTCCTTGCCCTCAGCTTGTTTTGCTTGCCTTTTTTTTTTGCGTTATTTCCCAACCCTAAAGCCTAAAATTGAGCAATACTGAAGTGAGTTAATTACCACAAAGCTGAGTCAATAGCTTTCCATATTTCATACTATTAGCATAATTTTAATTCTCTGCCTCACTCGTTTGATATGTGTCAAGTCGATTTGGCCAATCAGCATTTTATGTTCAGAACCTGATTTGCAGTAAATTAGAAATTATGTGGCCTCATACCATTGGTATTTTTATTGAACAAACGATATTATAAAAAGTAAAAAATCATACCACCTCATACAATAATAATCATATGTGCCCTGCATGATTTTAAAAGTTCTGAGCTTTGCACAAGCATTTCAAGAACATTCAAGGCTGTGCTCTAAGAAAAGTAGTTGGGCGCCCAAACCTCTAAACCCTTGAAATCCAGGGCGCCCAGCATATAAGTTTGGTGCAAAAACTAATATTTCCTGGTCACCCAAATATGGCAAAAGTAAGTCACCAGGGGCGACCGGGCGCCACTAGAGCACAGCCCTGATGTTTATTTTAAGCTGTACCCATACCATACTATTAATAATTATTGCTGTATGATCTTTTTTTGTCATATTTAGCTCTTCATGCAGAACTAGAAAATTTCAAAAGGATGAAAGTCTTTATTTGTTTGTCAACTGTGATGACTTGGGCAAGAAGTAAACCATTAGATCCTGTAAGTACAATAAGCTGATTTGAAAGAAGAGATAACATAGGAAGAAGCAATTAACTAAAAATGTTCAACATGGATAATGTATCAGTTTTAAGCACAATCCTAAACTGAGCACAGTATACTCAAGCAACAAACTCTGGATAAGATAGGGGTTTTCAATCAAAAACCTAAAAAAGCTGACTTCCTGGCCCAACAAACTAAGTGATTCAGTGAAGAAGATTTGGAAACAACTATGCCTTAATTGACCTCTTAAAATATTGCTCTTTGGTTCCCCTGCCATTCATGAACTAAGAGATAAAAAAAAAAAGATCATTGACACAAGCTACAAAATCTCATGATTTGAAACCTGAGCTATGCAATTTTAACTTCTGTCAACAAGATGCCCACTGGAATTCTTGTGGGGAGCTAGTAACAGATCATTTCTGGCAATGTTTTGGGTGAAGCTGTCATTAACTAAAGAACATGTCAATATCACTCAAATTGATTTAGAATGTTTTCAAAACAGGATGACCCAGAGATTTCTTTCACTGAAGATGACTACCGCCGCAGAAGAGCACATCCCAACTTCAAATCACACATTAGTGCTGAGAAACTTGTCATCAAGCATGGAAAAACAAACAAGGCTAAGTTCATCACTTACGTTGTTGCCTCAGGATTAACTTATGGAGCAGGAGAGGAGATATTCCACTTCCTCTTCAAAACTGCATGGCATGGACAAGCATCAGCATTGCAGTGTTTTGGAAATGGCCAGAACATTGTGCCAACCATTCATATCAAGGATCTAGCCACTGTGATTGTTAACATTTGTGATCAGAACCCTAAAGTACGCTATCTTGTGGCAGTGGATGACTCAAAGAATACACTCGAAGAAATTGTTAAGGTATGTTTCAATGACCACTGCGTAAATGTCAATTCATTTGATGTGTTTTTAGTTGAATTCCTTGCTGACTTGTTTTCTCTGGTATGTCATTGTAGGTTGTAAGTTTACATCTAGGAAATGGAAAAGTTAAGAACATCACCAAAGAAGAAGCCCTATTGATAAAAGAGCTTGAGGTAGATTTTTGTACATCAGTGCTATATTTTTTCAACAGTTGGACATATAATTTAACTGTTCAGTAAGAATTAATCTGTCATCCATAGGTTGATGTGAGTTGCATGTCAAATTACTTTGCAGCAAGCCGACTTTGACATGCTGTTAGTCAACTTAAGGATGGATGCAACTTACATCAAGGAAGGAATGAACATCAACTGGGTTTCAGAAGTAAGATTTTAATTTCTTCAAAAATGGCTGCTGCTACTGATACCATCATTATGGCTATCATTATAAGTCTGTAATAATAATATTGTTGTCATTGTCATAAATGCCATATTCTTTATTGTTGTTACCTTCAAGTAGTCATTATCTTTGTCAACATTGCTATTGCAACATTATTAGCATTATTATTATCATTATCATCACAGTTGATGCATACCTTCTTTCTCATAATCCTTAAGACCAATCAAATCTTTGAAATGATACCACCTGTGTGTGTTTTGAAAATTTACCTTTTAGACTGGACTTACAGAGAACATAGATGATGTCATCAAAGAGTACAAAGAAACACGGGGCTTGCAGGTAAGATTACCTTCTGTTTTGTTGTAAAATGTTATTGGACTGTTCATACACAGAGTATTAATGTGCCTGTTGCTAACTGTTTTTCTGTAGCCATTGAGAGCATGCATCCTGGGTCCACCTGCCTCTGGCAAAACACTTGTGGTAAAACAACTCTGTGAACACTACAAACTTCATCACATCAAAATCCAAGAAGTCATTGATGAAGCCATTGACAAACTGGTGAGTGTATATTGTACCTTGAAAATAGCATGAAATTCTGAAAGCAGCAAGTACTATAGAATAATTATAATTGTGTTGATGATGTCATTATGTAATTAGCAACGCAGTGCTGCTCGAGCTGAAGCAGAGGGTGATGATGAAGATGACCTGAAAGCACAAGAAGATCAAGAATTTCTGGAGGCTCTTCAGGACAGCAAAGAGAGAAACAGTGGTACATAAACCTCGTAAATCCTTACAGTGTAACATCTCATTTCTCGCTACACTGTCATCACTTGATGTAACACACAGGTCTTAAAGTGCTACTACGATCAAAACTTCACGCCACGCATGCTACAAAAACACATTCCTAACAACGTATTAGATGTGGCTGTACCTGTCTAGCGCATTGAAATTAAGTTTCAGCCCCGTAAAGTGGAAATATTGAACTCGAGAAAGCATTGTTTTTCGAGTCCGCCATGAAATGTTTTGATGTTTAACAAATTTTATTATCAAAACTTAAGCAGAAATCGCTCATTTTCTTTTTGCTTTCTTAATGGCATACATACGTACAAAGTCAATGTATCTCTGATTTTCCTTTAGCAGTGTTCTCCACAGGATTTTGGGAAGGCCAGGGGGCATGCTGACGGAATCCTAATCTAGCATACAAAATAAAGGCTTACAAAAGTCACAAGAGTGAAGTGTCATGCTGTCTTGGAAGTAACTGTTAACCTTCTACTTTTTTAGCCCCTCAGATGTCCGCAACTGAAACCTTATCAATTGCGAGAAAACACAATAAGAAAACACTAGGCAATGTTTCAGTATCTTTACTGAATGGTTTTTTCTTTACTTATGGACAGTTCTAGATGTTAAACTACGTAACGTCCAGGGGCGAGTTGCTCGAAGCGTGGTTAGCGCTAACCTAGGGTTAAATACCATGATAACCTATAGGTTTTAATATAACTTAACCAACGGTTATCGCTAACCGAGCTTCAAGCAACTCGGCCCAGGGCTTTCACTAATTTTTGAAGTAGGAGGAGATATTATATACCAAAAAATAGCCGGGGCTCGAGTTGCTGAAAATAAGTCAACATGCTGATTTTATTTCAAAGTAGCCGTGAATATACCTCAAAATATGAGGGGAAAATCCCCGGGCCCCCGGCTCTTAATGACAGCTCTGAAGGTCACTTCAGTTTTAAGCCAGGCGGCAACGATTTTTCAACGAATCAAGCCAGGCGGCCCGCCTGGCCTGAAATACCTGAGAGGAACACTGTTTAGAATATTACGTATTATTTGCCGCAAATATAAAATTTCGGTCATTTCTATCATATAATGAGCATGGGTTAACATCAAACGTTTTATAGTCGTGTAAAGTGTTGTCTTTATTGTTTCCTTGGGTTTTGATAGGTCGTTACGAGGATCAGTATATCATCAGATTCTACAAGGACAAGTTGCATTCCATGCCATGTCAAAACCAGGTGAACTGATACCATCTGACATGTTGTTTAGTGAGTTAGTTTCTTCATGAGAAAGAAGTAACAAAATTCTTAAATCAGCTTGCCTTATAATAATGTTTGCGTCTTTTCTTTATTTCAGGGGTTCATCCTAGACGGTTATCCAAAAACATATGAACAGGCCAAAGAATTGTTTGCAGGTAGATTCCTATAGTACAATAAAAAGCGACCCTAGTTCAGGTAATTTGTTGAACTGAGCGAGTTTAGACTAAAAATCTGCTCAAAGGACTTGCTAAACCTCGTGCATTTAATAGGCAAATTAGTTGAGTTTTACAAAGACAGCGTATTTGCTCGAAAAAGAACAAATCGTCGTTACATAAAGGATACAGGTTAAGTAGTTGCATTGTGACTAATATGTAGACAACAAATACAAGGTAAAGGAAATTGGAAATAATATTTAGGTATGACTCTATACCATCATAAATAAGCACAAAACAGAAAATAAGGTAACAAAGCTTTTACGCCATCGTTCAGAACTGTGAATGAACGTTTGATATGAAACAAAGAAGCATATCATATCAAACGTTTATCACCAGTCTTAAACAATGCCAGTAGAGACCTACGCCTTTCCTCCTGATGGTGTCTTCTTTTGTTCTTCTTTGTTTTCACGTGCATATGCTTTGTCTGAAGATAATAATGATAATGATAATGATGAAGATTTATATAGCGCTTTTATCCAAAGGGCTCAAAGCGCTTTACAACACTTTTTGGGGGACTTTGCCAGACTGCTTTTTTAGGCGCAAATTGCAGCCACACAGTTTATAATCTTATTGAATGAATAGTAGGATCAACACAGGTGCCCCCCAGAACAGAATAAGATGGTATAGAGTCATACCGAAATATTACATACCTCTGATTCCTTTTCCTTGTATTTGTTGTCTGTAAAACCAGTCACAATTCAACTACTCGCAGAGGTAATAAATACTCTAAGCGAATCAGTACTCAGCGCGAAATATTTGTTGATATTTGCGTTTGTTTTGCCCTCGGCTGTGGGATTGCTTTTTGTAAAGCAGGTTCCACCAGACTCCTTCAACAATTGAGGTACAGGGCTCGGTAAATATTACTCTAAACAAAAGCGAACGCAATCCTTTATCGGTTAAGCTATGGAACCTGTTTTCGTAGAAAAACGCCAGACTTACAGGTGAAATTGACATTTCAGCTGAAGAAGGAGAGGAAGGCGAAGAAGACTCACCACTTAGTTATGACAAGCTAATAATGCCAGGTAAAATGAAGGATTTTTGAGTCCACCCTTCCCTTAATTTCTCAGTTTTACGATACTATCGCTGTTTTATAGATACTTCGCTTGAAATGCGCACCCCCCCCTTGCACAAATCAATGATGAATTCCTGCTCAGACCAAAACGCGCCTTTTTTATCATTGAAATGGGAGAGAGGGGAGCACTCCAATTTTGTATTTGAATCGACGGAGATTTTAGCCTTAACCTGTGCTGCGTATTTTTTAGTTTGGGGTGGGGGTACTAAGTCGATGAAGTGAGTGTAAGTCGCAGAAATGAGGGGAGGTCTGGGTACGAGTGGTCCCAGTAGATTTTTTTTTCAAATGTGACTGAAAATAAGCCTCAAACGAGCTGGTACAAACCCAGGAAAGCCAAATGGTCAAAAGAACAAAGTGAAAATATGTAGGTTCGAGTTTAATCAAACATACTGCAGTTCATCAAAGTGCTTATTACGCGTATTGTTTAAATAAGATACAAATAAAAGGTTTTCAAAGTTAAATTCCTTTTGTGTCTAAAGCTCCACCAACCCTGTATACCCTCCCGTCCCCAGACCGTGTAAGTTTGGATGCATGTTTTTCCTTGTGAAGACGGCTATGATTTATAATTCTGTCGTTGCACTTTACCGCTAAACGAGATGGACCAAAGTGGCTCTGTATTCTGTAGCTGTTCCGTGAATAATACTATGTAATATCATACTATTACAGAGGTAGTGGTATCGCTAGAGGCGCCAGATGAATTCCTGAAGAACAGAGTCATGAATTTGCCAGAAAGTGTTGTTGCCGGAACACACAACACGGAAGAAGGCGAGTATTTTCTTTTTTCTTGATTTTGTTTTACGCTAAATTGCAAAGAAAAAATCTGGAGCAAACATTTCTATCTGGTTTTGTTTGTTTTGCGTTCCACAGGGCTGATGCGGCGACTGGCTGAATTCAGAGCTGTTAACACAGAGGATGAAACGGTCTTAAATTACTTTGATGAACTTGAGATTCACCCAGATCATGTCGGTGAGTTTTGAAAATCATTTCCCGGGGAGGGGGTACTCCCCTATATAAGCTATATAGGTATGTCCCCCCCCCCCCAAAGGGTATGGTTTTTGAGCCGTTTTGGTCTGAAATCGGATATCATTTACAAGGGAACAACGAGAGCGTACAAACGACCCTACAAAAATATTTGTGTTTTCAACTCCAAATGAATAATAGAAAAAGAGAAACCAAAATACATAACTTGAGCTGAATTTTACCAATTCTTGGATTCTGATGCAAAGCTTAATTACCCTACAACAAAGCCAGTAGGAACATTTGTAACCGCAACGTCAGGTCTGAAAATGAGTGTGGAAAATGGCATATTTTGGTCTGAGATTGGATCAGGATTTGGAGAACGGGGCGGCACACCCCTAGCAAGAACTCTGAGGAGTACCCCGCCTTTCCCCACCTGGAGGAATTATTTCAACTTTCATTTGAAATGAATTGTCGAGTGGGCGTCGAAAAACTACTTTGGGACTAAAAAGAAATAACTCTAATTGTAAATGGCTTTTGGCGCGCGTTTAGCTGGTGGACTGGTTTGTATTCCTGCTAATCTCTGTTTTCTTTCACCAGACATAACACAGGACAAAACAAGAAAAATGACAAAGACTGTGGAGAAAATAAAAAAGCTTATGGGATTACCCAGAAATTATGGTAAGTGTGGAGGACAACCGATTCTTTGTTGTCGTTTTTGGGATGTGGAGGTTGAGGGTTAGGGTTACCAATAAAAAAGACGAACAAAAAGAGAAACTCGCTTTTGATTTACTTTAAGGTGGCTCAAAACAGTTTCCAGCACTTTCCAAGACGTAGATTTTGATTTTAATAAGCAGGATGAGATGCAACTTTTGGCAAAGTTTAAACAAATTCTGTACATGGGGTTCAGAGCCACCTTAAATTTTCGAAAATTTAAGGTGGCTCTGAACTCCATGTAGGGAATTTATTTAAACTTTGCGAAAAGTTGCATCTCATCCTGCTTATCAAAATTCTATAATAAGAAAAAATTTCACCGTGCCGTTTTTGAAATATAAGCGCTTAAAGCTGAAATTAAGGGTGTTTTTAGCAGGTCGTAGTGTTGTTATGGTAACTTATAGTGTCACAAAAATAATACCAACGTATTCACAAATGATTGGGCAGTTTTTTGATACCATGATTATAGCATCAACTGATAAAGAGTGGTAATAATGACCCATCAAAATCTATGTCTAGGAAAGTGCTGGGAACTGTTTTGAGCCACCTTAAAGTAGTATTTGTGTAAAAAGATAAGTAGGATTTCAGATTTGTTATTTGGGTTTCTTTTTATCTCCTCTGCTTCCTGTGAGTCTACCAAAACAATAGGTGATATGAAACAAATTTCGCCGATGGCTGCTGGTGTATTTATGATTTTTGGTCCGGATCCCCTTAGGTCCCACACCTGAAGAGTTAGCGGAGATGGAAAGAATTGAAACAGAGAAACGGGTATGTGGTTACCTACAAATTTTAAGCAATCTTGTTAAAACAGCTTTAGACTATTTTCAACAGACCCGGCTACAATTACTGAAGTAACTTTCTATTATTATTTATGTTTGCCATGCATTACAATAATTTATATCAAGCTGTCAATAACAACTTAGGTGTGCAGTATTAGGAAGCCCAATATGACCTGAAAGCTTATTCACTGGGTTTGGATTCAATCAGTGTGAACCACACCGATAAGAGAAAGTCAGTGTGAGAAATTAGATTCGGCTTCAAATCACTATTATGGCCAGCAGTCCGATTCGGGCTTCCTTTCAAGGGCTTTGCTATCTGGGTACTGACTACGGGGAGATTAAGTGTGTTTTAGGTTAGGGATTACCGCTAGGAGTCGAGGAATATGGACGTATGTATTAGACAATTTGTACTGACTTTAATAAAACTGCATCGCTTTCTTGACGGTGCAGTCGTTTGTTGAAAATATCATACCTTATCGGACAAGTTCCTCAATTTTTCTGAATTTTTCAAGGAAACATCGGACATTTTGTGTTTTTTCTTGACCGACTGCCGGTCATTTAGACACAGGAAGGTCACAACTGTCAATATCTTTTACAGTTAGTATTACATCCAGTGTGGGCATAATGTCGCATGCAACTTCTGTAGCGCGCGCTGCTTGCGCCATGCCAAAAATATCGCATACGACACTTGTCATTCAATATTACCTATACCTTCGACTGTCGTATGGTTTTAAAACATGATTCAAAATCCTACAACAAATTTTAGGTCGCGTGCGTCCGTGGTAGAGAAGTTGTAGGAGTATTCACACGGCACAACTTTGTTCTACGTTGTGTCTCATACGCCAAGACGCGTGACAAATCTTACCGTCTAATCGCCCTTTATACTTCCTTTATATCAAGGGATTCCGACGAGTTTGCAAACAGTAAACACGTTTTCCCGCTCCTGCTGCTGCCTGCACGTCCTTCTCACTCAGATTGGATCGTTGCGTCAGTGGTATGCTTTTCCCGCGCTTGCCAACCGCTTGCCACCGGTCGCACGTTGTTCGTTTCAAGTCCTGATTGGCTCATTGTGTCAATTGCTTTTGTTATGACTGACTGTGAAGGAAGACTCAAGAGTGCAATGACCAGAACCTGGTTAGTGACCAGCGGTTCTCGTTAACACAATGGTTTTCCTGGAGTGCTCATTCTCGCTGGCTCAGAAAACCTGGCTCTGGTCATTGTTATTTAAGGATTTGCGATTGTTATGAGTAATCATTGTTTTTGTTGTCGGTATAGCTTGAAAAAGAGCGGAAAGAAAGAGAGGAACGGGAGAAGCGGGATGCCGAAGAAGCTGCCGAAAGTCAGCGGAGAGAAGAAGAATGGGTAAGGAAAAGCCGTGAATTTATAACTTATTAGTCAAATCCAAGAACGCCCCCACCCCCTCCCGGGCAAAACCCGGGGCATTTGACTTTTTATTAAAATTTTTGTCAAATTCCCCACTATGTCGCCAGTTTTACGGTCAAATGCCCCACCGGTTGGGGCTTCACAGAGCATCAAATTCCCTGTGTGCAGATATGTAGGTAGATAACAAAGCCGTTGAATGAAAATTTTCTCGCGTTTCAGACCTTTAAAAAACCCACTCACCGCTTTAGCTTAAAAAACCCACTTTTGAGCTCACCTGCATACAGTAATCATGAATGGTAATACCCTGTTCATAACGCACTTAAGAAAAAAACTATTATGACAGCAAATCCACGTCTTTTTTTCTTCATAGAGGCAGAGAAACATCATGGGGCATTAATTGTTTCGTTGTTGTCTTTTTCTCAGTCCTGTTGCTTTAGCTTTCCTTTAGCTTCTCGTCGCTGGCCAACATTTTCTCGACAGTCCAATGCCCGATCGGGTGGGCTGCGTTTCACATCAAATTCCCCACCATACGGAGCTAACCTCTCGTGGAATGCCTGGTGTATGCCCGGGGGGATGGTCGTTCTTGGATTCGGTTGATACATAACAGCCATTCCCGTTTAAGGTGATTCCTCAGTATTGCATTGCGCATCCCTACTGCGCACGATTTCGCGTCATTAGCACGCACAAATTAGCGCGTGCACGTACTGACAACGAAAGAATTTCCACCAAGCTTAACTCGATAGCGAAATAAATGTTCGTTTTCTTTTAAACGAGCATGGTGACCTACATTTTTTATTGCATAATAATAGTGTACATATTATCCTCCTTTATTTAAAAAAAAACTAAAAAATTTTATCGGAAGGAAAAAAAGATATAGGTGAAAGAGTGCACGAAACCGTTGCTCTGTGATGCAAATTATGACCGCGAAAATAACGACTCTACCAACTCTTTACGTCCACGTCGTTTTAAATAGTGTGATGTTTCCACAAATTTTATATGATATTGTCCTATATGCTCGACACTTTCTACCTGTGAAGTTTTTTCCCGAGTATTTCTTTTAAAAACTATGTTTCGAGCTACCGCAAAATGTAACGTGGACCGATGAATAACGTGCGTGATTAGAACGAGTACACGCATAAATGGGGCAAGATTGGCCCGTCGCATCTCTTAAACGAGAATGGTGACCTATCATTTTTATTGTATTTTTCGAAACAGTGCTCGGTAGAGAACATTCAGGGAAAGTTTAAAAAAAATTCATCGGGAAGTTTTATTTCTAAGGAATCACCTTAAGCCTTCAATTCTTGGTTTTCAGTCACGTCAATCATCAATCATTCAGTAGATTAAGTCAAGAAATTGAGATGTTGCAGAAGTGTAATAAATAAACAAAATATTTAAGTCTCAGGACTGTACTACCGAGCTGTGCTACAGTTACCGATCTGAAAACATGCAAGCAGGTACATTTCTAATATGTCTTTTACGTGATGAAGCTAAAAATGGATAAGTCTCTTTACTTTTGGATGTTAGTTTTTTTATGATGTCAAGTGAAAAGCAAGAATTCGAGATCACAACTAGTGGTGTTATCTGCGTCTTTCTTGTCTCTATTTGGAATTTTGTTTTTCCTTTAGCGTGTCCGACTTTCGGAAGTTAAACGCCAGGAACAAGAGTTATTAGAAAATCAGTCCATACCACTGAGAAATTACCTGATGAAGCACGTTATGCCCACCCTTGCCCAAGGCCTTATAGAGTGCTGCAAGATGCGCCCGGATGATCCTGTGGACTATTTGGTGAGTGAGAGGAGTGTTTAGAAGGGAAAAAGCCGATTTGACATCGTGGCATTTGCCTCCACGCTGTTGCGGCGCGGTCACCCTACTAACTCTATGTAACTATGAATACCTCACAAATTAATGTGTCTAGGTAAGCTGAAAGCCACTGATTGGGCACTAAGGCCACGTGGAAGCGGGCATTACCCCTTAAATCTACCAAATAAAGTTTGAGCCTGAGTATTAGCTGCCATGGACAGCTGTTTCGGCCTTGTCAGGCCTCGTCAGCATGGCATAGTTAATACCCAGGCTCAAGTACCCACATGAATAAAACAAGCAATGAGTGGCTTTCAGCTTACCTAGACACATTAACTTGTGAGGTATTCTTGTCACTCCAAGCCACTTCCCATTCTATGTAGCTATAAAATGGATGAGAATAGATGATAATTAAGGGAGATGATGCTGGGAAACATAAACTGCTGGACTCGGATGTAACTGTAATGATTCGAGTTTGAATACAGAGCTTTCATCGTCAGTTGAACTAAATAACCTTTATTTTCCCTCGGCAGTACGTTTAGCTCAAAGGCTTGTGGGGCCGAGCAAATACATGAAACAATTTAAATGAACACAACGGCGTTAAGAAACCCAACTGACTGTGTCTGGCAGGAGGCTACACTGCCTCCCTTGCAGTCTGAGAAGAAGAATGCTTGAAGACTCCAATCGCCGACGGCCCTGAATTTGCCAATATTTAACCCTGATTATGGAGAAGTGATTTTAATGTACTTTATTCATTTTCAGGCTGAATACCTTTTCAAGAACAACCCACAAATTGATTAGGTGACTCGAGGAGGCAAACCCAAAAGTTGTTTAGATGAATAGCGTCCGAAGAAAATTTTGGTCTTTGGACGTGTTGACTTACACAATGCAGGCATTTAGATATGCAGACGTACCCGTAGAAACCTTTATATTCATGGAATTTATGTTCTTCGAATTCTATTTCTGTAAATAAAGCTTGAATAAAAGTTGAATACATCAATTGCAAAATTTTTAAAGTGCGGGGCCGTTCCCGCCTCTTCAACTGAGGGAAGAGGGCTGACTCTAAAAATGGTTAAAACTCATCTAACTCTAGTGAAAACCTCGGACAAAAAATACGATTTGCTATTTATTGTAGGCCCTGGGGTGGACTCTTTACTGATCTTGCCTTCCGGGGGATCCGGGAGGGGATATTTGAACCTTTCTTCGCCTTACGTAAGGGTACCAAATTGGTTTAATAAGAGAGACAGCTTTCTTTCGTATTGAATTGTTATGCCCTTTCAGCCTTTGCAGAAAACACGAACTGAGTTTTGTTCAGTGTTATGTAATTCGATAGACAGTGGATTTAACACAGGCAGAAGCCCATCACTAGGAGCGTACAACTGCCCTATATTCCTGTCACGGCGTTTTCACAGACCAACACTATATTACCGGCTGTGGTTTCGCTGGCTTAATGAGCCGGGCTGACTCGGCAAACGCGATTACATGGAAAAATCTCAGCCCGGTTAGCCGGGATCCTGGAACCGCGATACTGGGATCCCGGCTAACCGGGCTGGCCCGGTTGTCATGTAATCGCGAAGTTGGTTTTTGTTGCGTTTAACAAACGTGCCGAGATCCCGGCAAACTGACACCAGCCCGGCTCATGTAATCAGCTCCTAAAGTTTATCTGCGAAGATGAGAAACTTTAGAACAAAAGGAAGGTGATGATAATGCGTTATCAGTATTTGAGGAATTCTGAAAACGCACTGGCCCTTCCAAAACCTCGCACTGATTATCTAAAGAGAAGTTTTTCGTATAGTGGAGCTCAGTTGTCAGGGGCACAAAACGACCAATTTGTTGAAAAATGTATTATTATACCCCAGTTAATAAAACTAAATGTTATTCAGGCATTTTCAGGTCTTTTTTAATATTGCTGGGAAAAAAAATATCTGTTCCTTTTTGCCAGGAAGACACACAAGATATTTCCCAACGAGCTAGATAAAATTGGTTGGTTTCCCAGCCAGCTGCAAATTAAGCAACCTCCACAACAACTAAAAAGACAATTTCTTATGTCGTAAGCCCAAATGGGCGTGGCAAAAGGCCTCAAGTCCAGCCTTCAGTAGGGGGGGGGGGGGAGGCAAAAATCCCTCACCAAAATCCCGATTTCCCCAGCCAGCAACACTCACACTGCTACCACACTTCAGTAATTACCACACGAAACAATCAGCAGAAATTTTGCCAGCCAGCACAATACCTCGGGGGAACAGCCAAAGTGAGGAACCTGAGATGTGCCCCTGAGATGTGGAACAGTTTACCCTTGGAATTAAGACAAGCGACTTCCTTGAGAGATTTTAAGAATGAATTGAGTCGCCACAGTTTTGAGTAAGTTTTAAGTAGTTAAATAAGATTTTAAACACGGCCTCCAAGAAAAGCAGCCTATATTATTATTATTATTATTAATATATTTTTTTTACTATTTTTATTTTTTATTCTCTGGTGATTGTAATTCAAAAGTAGATAGTGAGTTAGTGGTAACAATTAATTAAGCTGATGGAACTACCGTGTATAAATAAAGTTATCCTTCCTTCCTTCATTCCTTCCTTCACGTATACCGAAACTTCCTTTTTCTTAGTATGGGGGTTTTACGCTCCTTGTGATGCGCTCCTGACACAGATTGAATGGTTAACACGTACCGTTAACCTGTTTCCTTTGCCTCTTTCTTGCGTCCAGCCTGGGGGATAATTGACGGCGTTGTGCATTTCAATGGCATGGTTTGTCCTTGGGCACCTCCCAGGGAATTTGACGGCAAGTATTTGAAACATGTCAAATCTCCTCAAATCTCCACACTATGCCCCCCTTCTCCCCCCCACCCCCCTTCTTCCCCCCCCAACCGTCCTTCCCCCGGCCGGCCTTAAATTGATAGGTGCATAAATTACTACCGTACCAAATGTATATTTATTCTCTCTTACGCCGAGAGCCATATCATGCGCTTTTGCTTCAAATTTGCCGACGTGTTTCCGAACAGCACTTCGTCGGAAGTCACGAGATTCCGAAGTCCAATTTGCCACGTCGTCCTCTCATACATGACGTCATGGCATGGAGCAATTGTTTCCATCCCCCTCTAAGGATAATTGTTAGCACCACGCCAAGCTGAGCTTAGTGGCTCGCTTCCTCTTTTTCCGAAAAAGCAAGATATTTGCCGGTATTTCTTCATTATTTCATTGGAAATTCAGCTTAGCTTACAGCTAAGTCTACGAGCAATTCAACTGGGAGCGAGACAGCGTAACATGTCCACAATGAATCCCGAATAGTAGGTTTAGATTATGGTGTCCTCAGTCAATGTTCTTCCTTTGGCAGGGTTTCGAGTTCAACCGGGGACGATTCTACGTGTCATTTGGAATTTTCCTCTTACGGGACATATTTCTCCTCTGTTTTTGTTTACAGTGATTACTTGTTCAAGCTTCTACTTATCGGAGACTCTGGCGTTGGGAAATCATGCTTGTTACTTCGATTTGCGGTTGGTATCAGCATTTTCCTGTTCTTTTGACTAGTATTGCCTAATATGTCGGTTGGATTTCGATCGTGCCTCGTCTGACCGGTTACCGGTTTTTGCATTTGTTTCTATTGGTGTTAACGTTTGCTATTTCCTCCAAATTGTAGGATGATACTTACACAGAGAGCTACATCAGCACAATCGGGGTCGACTTTGTAAGTTGTTTAATTTTGTCGTATTTTTTCCTCTTTTCTCTGTGTAAGCTGGCAAATTTTGGCGGCTAAGTGGTATACGCAATGTTAATCTCTCGCTTGATTTTCTTTAATTCTCTGATAGAAAATACGAACCATAGAATTGGATGGCAAGACAATAAAGCTGCAAATTGTAAGTATTTCGTAAAAAGCTTGTCAATACATTTGGATTTTTTTAAAGGTTAAGCCTAAATTGATGAGAGGGGAACATCATTGTCATCATTACGTCGCTGAATTACAATGTCCTTTGGTCGGGTGTAAAATAATATATTGTAATAAATCTGGATTGATAATCTTGAGTTTGTTTTTGCAGTGGGATACGGCGGGCCAAGAGCGATTCCGTACAATCACCTCTAGCTATTACCGTGGTGCTCATGGAATAATAGTCGTTTACGATGTTACGGATCAGGTATAATGTTTATTCTGGAGGATTCCTTAGCAGTACCACGACTCTGATTCATTACGGAGAGTTACTAAATAGTGCTGCCCCTAGTCATGTTTTAGTGGACCTGCATCTGACGTATTGACGAGTTGGTAGTGGAAAATTTTACTTGAATATGCTTGTTTACCTGTTTATAATGAAGTGACGAAATGTCACTATGGATAGGTTAATGCCTATTTGTGTCAACAAGTGTCATTGAAAATAAAGTCTCTACTAAGTATGGTAACACATAGAATTGAACCCTGCATTATGATGTCCTTGCATGTGGTCTCTAGGGTGAAAAGTTGGTATTTCGGGTTCCTCAGAGCCAGTGGTTTTCATTCCAGTGCAGTAACATTAATAAGGACATCAACTTTGTTGTTTTCTGAGATGACGGACTGAAACTGGTGTGCTTAATTGTCTCCCAAACCTACTTATGGCTGTTCAGCATTAATTTTGCTGTGTGGAATATGGATCATATAAAATAAATGTACAATTCCCTGAACCACAAGTTCTCCAAGTCTTTCTGCATTGTGTTTGATTTGATTTTGCATCACAGGAGTCCTTTAACAATGTCAAGCAGTGGCTACAAGAAATTGACCGATACGCATGTGAAAACGTTAACAAGCTGCTTGTTGGAAACAAATGTGATCTTACAACAAAGAAAGTAGTGGACTTCACAACAGCAAAGGTACTGTATTCTGTTTCTCCTGCTTTTTTTTCAAGTGGCAATCTGTTTCCATTGTGACTATCCATAGTCAAGGGCACTTGTTTATAGTTTTTATAGTGGGCTTGAAATGATGATTTAATCTTTATTTTATCTGAATTCTGTTTATTTCATGTAACAACTTACAAGGTCCTGGAAATCCTGAAAAGTGTTAGAAGTTTATTCTAGCATTTTTCAGGCTGGAATGTCCTTGAAAATGGTAGGAGGTTCTGGAATATCTGGAAATCTGTAACCTCAAGTAATAAAGGTTTCTTAAAAGACATTAAGGAACAACTGGATAGTAAGATCCAACAACTGAGAAATGCTTCTGGGGCATTATGGATCCTGGAATGATACTTTTTGATGCCTGCAGAAGTCCTAGAAATTTGTTTCCTCAAGATCTCCACATGGCCCCATGCACTAATTTATGCATACATTTTGTGACTCAAACTCTATTCGTTTTTGGAACAGGGTTAGTATAAGATTGATGCATGTATAATTAATGTATGGGGCTGTCTGGAAATCTTTCCTTTGTTTCTGAAAAAGGTACAAACCTTCAACTTAATACTTGATTGTGAGTGTCAATGTGGAACACGAACATGGTCACCGTGTGGTCATGTTAAAACGCTCTATTTCCATCAGAGACCATTGCTTAATACTGATTGATCTTTTTCTCAATGAGCTTTTCTTGTACAGTTTTATTATGTGTGGTACAGTGGCTCAGAAACACATACTTGGGTGTCACACTATTTCTTGGTACTCTCAGGCCTTTCAAAATGTACTGACGTCCAAATATTTTGAGAGCTCACACTTTAACCTAGCCTGCGTCACACAACAGTGAAGATACTGCCAGTATACACAGTCTGTGCAATGGCTCCCAAAAACTTCTTCCGATTTGCAGGAATTTCTGTATCCATTTCTGATTGGTTGGGTTTCCTACGTGCTTTGTGACTGGACATCTGCTTATGTAACAGATCACGCAAGTTTGCATTGCTAAAAACATTCATGAGCGACGCAAAGAAATTTGGTCCTTGTAGCAGTGGAGACATGGAAAGGGTAAATTGCCGAAATCGCATCATATCAAATCAAGAAGTGGACAAACAGGAAAGAATACAACACTACGACAGGCTATTTTGAATTTGTTGTGAAATACTCTTAATTTCTGCTGTTTTAATTAAACCTGTTGGTTTCCTGTACAAATCGTTATTTCAAACCATTGTAACACAACACCCCTACATTCAGCAACGCAAAGGTCATGTTGCATTTGTTCTTATCTAGAGCTTAGGCCATCTGTGGACCTAATTGCTGAAATTGAGATCCTGAATGTATCTTTGCGATCAATCGAGTTTAAATACAATTGTGGAAACTGTAGCGAAGACAAAGAAAAACAACGAGCACTTAATGGTCAAAAACAATACCTACACATTATTTTTAGCATTGCACAGATTTGTGTGATCTGTCGCATCAGCAGATATCCAATCGTGAAGCGTGTAAGATGTCTAGCCAATCAGAAATGGATACCGAAATCCCTGCAAACGTGGAGGATGTCAGAACAAGCTTTTGGGAGCTGTTGCACAGACAGACTATATCTTGGTTTTCACCATGGTCTCAAGTGACAAGTCCGGATGCACCGCAGGCTAACTTTAACCTCACAACGGATATTGCGGTTTAGGGCTAGGTAATGCAGCCGTCACCTGAATGTTGTTGTGTACTACCAAAAATAATTTCACATGCTCTTTCCCGGAGGGCAATTATTGAACTGCTGTTATATCAATTTGTTGATCTCTTTTCTCCCACCATGTTTAGTGTAAGTAATTATTATTGTATTTACAGTCTTTCCCGTAAAACTTTGAACACCTGAAATATCTATGGAATGTTATTGTGTTTCAAGTAAACAGCCAATCACGCATCAGAAAACTAAACCGCAAACAGTAACGGTAATTAGGTTGTGGTTTCATGTTGCTTCCGATTGGTCGCGAAACAATAAACATTCCACAAATTTTTTCTGGTGTTCACGGTTTTACGGGAAAGACTGTAAGTAATTTTCTTTTTTCACAAAAAAAAATGCTTTTTTTCCAGGAATATGCAGACTCACTTGGAATACCGTTTTTGGAAACAAGTGCAAAGAATGCCACAAATGTGGAGCAAGCATTTATGACGATGGCTGCAGAAATAAAGAATCGCATGGGACCAGCGCCAGCCCAACCAGGAACTAGTAATGTGAAAATCAATTCTAGTACACCAGTAAAGCCAGGAGGTGGTGGATGCTGTTAGTAACAAATCAAAGACATTGGACAATAAACCTTGTGGTTTGAGTTGCATATTACACCCACAGAAATGATAATAGGACCCCATTTCATACATCTTTCCACACTTTGAATATATCACAGACTTTTTCTTGGAAAGGGGTATAAATGGGAGTGCCAGTGATTGAAGTATTGACAGTCATTGTTCTCCCTCATGTTGGCAAAATGGTACAGCATAAAATAGATGGCAAATTGTAGCTTTTTTCCCTTTCTAATTTCGTCTTGAAAATCCACTTTCCCCTTTTTAAATTTGAATGTAGAGGTTGGATTTTTGGAAAAAATTCAAGTAAACTGGTACAAAAGTATTGTATGTTTGCTTAATGAACACTGTTCAGATTGAGCTTTAGAATGTGCTGTATCACAAAGTAAAAATAAAAAATATTGTTGAATTGAGATGCTGTTGATTAAAATCACACCTTGCACAAAAATTAGTTCACACAAATTCAGTCACCTCTAATCATGTTCCTGAGTTCATGAATTTAAAGGTATGTGGTTAAAATTGGAATAGACAGTTACGTGTGACTTGGCTAATAAACAGGAGAGGGGTATAGTTTTCTAAGGATTTTTCGTATAATATTAAACTAAAATTTCATCCAAAGCATTTTATAATTCTGTTCTCTTACTTGAAGTATCCTCAACACAAAGTTCTCAAAGTCTGTTGTTTTCAATGTTGTGGTCTTGATTTTGGATGTAAGACTAACATTACATTTAGTTCACCAAAAGGTTTTGCATTACATTTTGGTAGTTGGGGGTTTTGCAGAAGCACAATGTCTTTTAACAATTCATGTTATCTTTTAAAACTGAGATATATTATGACAGTAAGCAAGTAAGCAGTCAAGAATTCATTATTTTGTTCTGTGTCAGCCCCAAGGGGTTTAAATGCCTTAGCTTGAATTTCCATGTTGTCAGGTTTATGTGGATTGTAGGATTCTGGTTGCCCAGGAATCTCTTGTGCACAAGATAAAGACCTTGAGCTGCCTTAAAAATTATGAAGTGTCTATTCATACAGGCACAGCTGTACAAGATTTATATGAAACGGTGAGCCTGCAGGAATGAGGACTCCCCTACCAATTAACCCATGTTTTCACACAGACCACTGGACAGCTTGCTCCTGTACGAATAGCCACAACCTAAAAGTTAAACCAGTTGTGCACTTTTAAGAAGTGCAAACAAAGCTGATCACTTGTGTGAAATGGATTTTGTAACAAACAAGGGCAAAGACTTTGAATTGTCAGTATTGTATATTACTTCGCCTGGACCACACAAGTTCCTAGCATATTCACTGCAATTAAGTGTTCTGCAAGGGCTATTTGACATTTAAAAGGTTAAAGCTACACAATCATGTAATTATTCACTTCGCAAAGTATTCTTTTGTTGTAATTATAGAGCTATATTCAATAAAATTAAAGAAATGTGACATCTAGAGTGCTGGACAGCCTAGCTATCAGAAGGTCATACTCAAGTTAAAATATTTTTTTTCAAGAGAAATAGCTGTGTTTCATCTTCACAGTGCACTTTTCAAAGATGTCAAACACTGTTTTTTATTTTGCTTGAGTTTAGCTGCTCTGTGAGAAACACTGTTTTCCTCTCCTTTTTGTATTTTGTAAGAGGAAAATTGACTCCCTTTTAAATGGAGTTCCTGTTATTGACTTTCAGATGAAACTAAACTTGTTTCATTCTTTTCAGTCTTATCTCTCAATCAAATCGTTTTCGTAGTTTTTGTATTTGTTTGTTTGTTTTTCTTCTTTTGTCCATGATGACTAAACGTTTATAGGATGAGCTTTTTTTGCTCTTGGAGCAGATGCTGTTCATGAAATATTTACATAAATAAAGTTAACATATGCAACATTTTAAGATTAGAGCACCATGTTTGTAGACTGCAGATGTTTCAGATAGTCGGGTTGTCTCTTCCTCCCTCCAGGAAGGAAGAAACGTGGAAACAAGGTGCATATGAACTCAGTTCTTCTAATTTTCAACGTTAATGGTCACTGAAACCATGATGTAGAAGTCAGCATTCTTACTGTGGGAAACTGTGAAAAAGTGAACAAGCACAACAACAATGATTCATGAAGAACCATGAATCAACCAGTTGAAGCTTTGCAATCACTTATTGTGAAGAAACAGGAGAAGAGTAACAGCAATGTAGATGTATTTGCAAGATGTTCACAGCATACTGAACTGGAAAAATATGGTTTTATGACTAGACAAATGACCAGATGTTTGTCAAGTGCATCATTCAAAAAACAACTGAAGTAAAAATTAATTTGATGTGTTTTCTCCATGCCACTCAGTGAGCTGGGATTGGTCGCATTGAGTGCATTAAATCTTGGTAAACTAGGTCCCTGGAGAGGGGACAGGAAGAGAGACCCTGGGAACAAGATTGTTGAATATGTCCAAGCACTTTTTCCCCCTTCCCTTAACAGTGGTACCAATGCTCATCAATGCAAAATGCAGCTGTACTGTTACTTTTCAGTCTCTAAGCCTCCCAACCTGGTGTAAAAAGGTAGTTGGAAACGGATAACACACTTCAAATTTTGAGACAGCACTTTATTTCATGTTGTGCAAAATTGTAAAGGTCTCTTGACAAAATAGCACATGGCGACAATTTCATACAGTTAAACATGCCATGCCTTAAAACAACATTCAAGAAAATATATTTGACCCTTTTTACAACAATGTTAAGAAATTGACAGGGAAAAAATGGAAAGAAAAGAAGATTTATGTGCAAAGGAAACTATAACCGCAACATAATAGTTTAATAAAAATACTTTATACGATAAAATGGTGTTTTCTAGCCTGATAAACTACAGTTCACTATTCAAATAATATATATTATCAAGCAGCATAAATTTACATTGAATTTGCACGTTAAATCTTCATGAAAAATGCTCACAGGGTTGTGCAACACAAGAATGAATAAGAAATAAATTGCAATGTAAGGTAATGTGTTACTACACAAAATACCTTGAGATCTATGCACAAGGAGAGCAAAGCATGCATGTAATCTGATTTTTATCTCAGTCTAAGGTTTTGAAAATAGCACACCTGCAGCATAACTCACGGAACTGTCATCTACACGATCACAAGCATTAGACTGTGAATAGTGAATAAATTTTAGTGTCCATGGATTAGTTACACCATTCATCTGTTTTAAGACTTCCACTGCCTGTGTGAAGAAAAAATGTTTTGTTGAAATTAATATGTACAGCAAACCATATAGAATCTAAGCACCAAGTCTGAAAAGGCAACCATCTTTATAAATGTCCTGAAACGGTGAAGATGGAAATGACAAAAACATAGCATTTCCCTCACTGTGAGCACTAAACATTATTTATGGACTCAGGGGATAAGAAGCTGCCAACCAGTGGAAACTGCTGCCTACATGTACTTTGTCTAGATTTTTTCACTCAAATGACTAGAAAAATTCATCAGGTCACCACCTACTTTGGTTAGTTCAGACAACTATTTCAAAAATTATTGAAACCCCCGTATACATGCCCACCACAAACAAAATGAAAACAGAACACTTACATTCAGTAGCACACCTATAGGGTGTCTTCCACATATTGTGTTTTTGTATTTATCTAAATAGGCACTAAATCCTCCAGGGTCTAACTTCTCTATAGCATCCATACCCTATGGGTAAATTAAACTTATAGTGAGAGCCATGTTCACACACTTATCACAGTACTCATAGATTGCAAAGGTGCCAAGAATTCAAACCTCAATGCTCCAACAGTTTTGTGTCATACAGACATTACTAACCAAGAGAGAGACATTTTAATGAAAATGCAAAATATTAACTAAGTAACTGGAAATTGAAAAGGGTGTAAGCAAAGATTTGGCCTACAAACTAGCTATCATGTCAGAAACACAGATCCATTTTTGTTTTGTGGTCTTAAAGCTATAATTCAATGAACTACCATGTCACTTTTATCAAAAACTTGATAAACAGAAACAAAAGGACCCAGAGCATGGTTGAGTTCAGCAATAGTGATACAACGATTATAAGTTGAGTATGGACCAAGGGAAGTTTTGCCATTCAAACCCTGATGTTGTGGGTTTTCAATAACTTCATTTCATGCAAAGACAAGACTGATAGCATCAAAACCCAACATTTATTGTCAATGGCTACTATTTTTGTTCCCCTTGATAACAACATAATAAACAAGCCAATTTTCCAAATTGTGACCTTCAAAATTTATCAAGAAATAACTGCCGTTTTATCACCAAAGTTTCTGACATAATAACTGTATACCTGCCAACTTTTTCTAAGTCAAATGCTTAAGATTTTCATGTTCTGAACGTTACCAAACATGTCCAAAGATGTTCCAATGACTTCCGAACACTTCTGAAACTATTTGAAGCTTTTCTGATGTCACGTTAAATGATCTGATCATGAGAACCCAGTTCATTTCCAGTCCCTCAAATGCGAAACTGATACAGTTTATAAGGACTCAAAATTGACATTAAGCACCATTTGTTGGAACATTAACGGGGAATATTCAATTGCATTTTTGTTGTTAATGTGTTACAGAACAAGTCATCTGGATTTCTAATTCAGGTGTGAGAAACTCCTCAATGCGTGGGGTCAACATCTTTGGTCAACAGGTATGAGACTCATGCATAATATGTGAGAGTTGGCAGGTGTATAACTGTCTGTTGGCCAAAGGAGAGTGAATTTCAGTGATTTTATATTTTAGGTCAAATGCGACATACACACTTTTTTAAATTACAATTTACAAAAGTAGGCTATCTAACAAAGAACATTGCTTAAAAGGAGGTCTCAAGAACACTGAGACCATACACATAACTTGATGAGTTACAAAAATAGAACAGCCAACAAATGTCAGGCACAAATGGCATTCCAGCCAATTCAAGCCAACTGGCCATTTTGAGTTTGTAACTCATCGTTTCTGTTGTCATCTGTAGTTCACCCACGTTTCATTTTATTCTGGGAGTTATTACTTCCGACATTAAAAGCTGTTGACTTACTTTCCTATCTAGAGCAGCAATAGATTGATAAATATGGTTATAGCTTCTGTCCCAAAATGTGTAGTTGAAACGTTTACCTATAACAGGGACAAGATCATTTCACTTCATAAATAAGCCAATACAAGTGCCAAAAAATAGTTTCACTCAAATTATATGCCACTTATTAAATCAGGTACAACACTGCAAGTTATTATGGGTCCACCATATCAACAATTATGCATTGCTGCCATCATTATGAATACTGACTTCATCACGTGAAGGATGATCCTTGCAGTTGTAATGCAATTTTTAAGCTATTGCGTAAAGAAGCCTGAAGCCTTTTTTCAGGTTTCTTTATGCAATTGCATAAAAATGGCATTACAACTGCTAGGATCATCCTTCACTTGGTTTCATTACCACAGCTCATATATGATTTATTTCATATACATCATTCCCACTGTACTTCATGTTAACCATTTCCTCCCTAAGAGTGACTTTATAGATTTTACTCTGTGTAACGCCAGACGATTTTACTCATCAAAGGGAGACCCCTTAGGAGTTAAAGGGTTAAGATGTGCCATGGTCACCCTCACAGTTACTCTCATAAACTCTCAAGCAAGTATCAGCACCTCTGGTGGAGGATATTATAATAAGGAGTGTAATCTATGAGAGCAACTATATGGCATGTTAACATATATAACTAATCAGCTTCAACCCTACATAGCCATTTTCCAAGTTAAAAAGGGAATAAAACAGATCAGATAACAAGAGATGCTGACATATGAAAAAAAAAGAAGAGCGCAAATAATGATTTGGCCTGCATTTACCTGAAGACAAAAGGCTTCCCAATTAGATTAATTCAATGTATGCCAAATATGAGTATTTAAAAAGAAAATTGAGGAGTAATGCTAATTGTGAATGTAAGCTCTTTTTTTTCACGGAGCTCTTTACGGACGGTGCCTACTAATACAAAGATATTTTTCCTTGGGTTATGACTATGCCAAAGAGTAGATGTGGTAAGGGGTATTTAAAATAAAAAAGAAAACTGGGGGTACCCACACATTTTTCCGAGATAATCAAGTCTAAGGCTTTAAAAAATAAAGACTTCGTATTTTTTTTGAAAAAGAGAAAAGGAGATATATTTGTTTGAACATTTCTGTAGAATTTGCATTTATGCATGCAAAAACAACAAGCCAGAAACTTTGAGCCCTTATTGGCCCTGACAGCTCTCTTGTTTTTTAGCAAAAAAGCAGTCAAAATACTTTGCAAACCATGAAAAAATCACCATGTTTTGAATAGGCTTACCACTTCTGTTTATCAGACAAAAAGTGGGGGTCACTATGTGTTATATTAAATAAATATTATTTTCATCTTTTTTTGCATTGTTTAGAGGGGTTTAAGACAATTTTTGCACCATCCCCTCCCTAGTAAGTAAAATATTTGCAGCTCTTTTCTCTGGGCATGCTGGGATTTCCACAATGACAGCAAAAGGCTGGAGCAAAACATTTACCTGATTACTTGAGAATTAGAGCATACTTTTTAGATCAAGGGGGCCTTGAATGCTCAGAGCCATAAATTTCGAGGAACTTTTGAGATGTGCATTTTTTGTAAATGTCAAAGTTTTACACTTCTGGACTCTGGTAAAGTGGAATCTGACAAACTTGTAAGATGATGTTGTTTACTCTTGTTTATACTTGTGCTGTTGTTTCGTGTGGTTGTATTGTCTGTGTTGAGATACATAAAAATATGCACTTTGAGAGCCAGTCACCGTGATTCCTTGCCTCACAGTTTTACAGTCCATTATTCAGGTCAGTGAACTTTAATTAATTTACAGGCTTTAGTCAACAACGAAGGTGATACATCAATACGTCTTACCGTTTTGTGTACCTTTTGTTTACCGATAATTTCTTTTTTTTATTCTTGTTGAAACAACAATAAAACAAAGAATAAATCTAAACTGATTTGTTGCTTACTAAACAGTTTAGTTGTAGAATTAAGTGATTTACAGCGATGTGATCTGATTCAGTGTCTGATTACAATTTGCCACTTGGGAAAGAAACTTCTCTTCACTTGTTTTTTCTGTGATTCCATAGAGACAAATGAACAATAATGCTTCTCTTTAGAGTTGTCTGGTGTAGACACCATGTTTCTCATACTGTAAGGCTCTCTGCTAAATCAAGACCTTATAAAACCTACAGTTACCTCCAAAACAATCGCTTTGCAAAGCATATCACGGGTGAATGCGGGATAAGATGGCTGCGTGGTGCGCAGAACATATGTGCACTAAAAATAGTAGGCACCGTCCTTAATTGCTTCTGTATATACGAGAAGAACGGTATTAGTGAGTTAATCATAAAACCATTTCAGGCTGTGTTTTAATATTTCTGGCCTGGGGGAGAGGACTCACATATCAAAGCCCTGGGTGGGGATGCTTCTTGGAAATTTTGAATTAAACCCCTAAAGGAGACTGACCTGGCCATGGGCCAAGCTTTTTTTGACCCTTGAAGGAGACCATTTTAAAACACAGACAAATGAGAAATACAATGACTTTTAATGATGGCAAAGATATTATCATCAAATACTTTTTTCCATAAGTAATTTTTAAAAGCATCGTCAAATATAATGAAACAATATATATATATCATACACTTCATATATTTCTTTGCATGCAACCCTAAACAAGACCGTCACAGCTAAATATAATGGCATTTTGCGCAGACCCTAAGTGAGACCAAAAGCCAAAATTTACACCCCCCTAAGTGAGACAATGAGCATCCCTGCCACATTCATATGCGAATCCCCCCCTCCCCAGGATTTGATTCATTTCTCATTTAACACTTGGTATAATGGATTACCATTTCACAGAAGTTTTTTTTCACTCATAGCACTTACCCCAATGACAAAAATCTGAAGAGATAACAAAAAAGTTCTCTGGTCGGACAAGATATTTGCTTAGGAGCTTGCCATACTTTGCTTCTCCATCAGACTTTAGTGAGCCAACAAGGATAGGAACTATCTTGAATTGATCTCTTTTACTGCAAAAAGGACAGTTGGAAATATTACTAATGGTAGTTAAAGCTTTTTACTTTTGATTACTTCTAGTTTTTTTACCTTATTTCATGTACCTTGTAAATCACTTGGAGGGTTATTTTTGTCATTATTATAGTCACCCAGGGTACTCACTGATAACAGCTATTATTATACATTGGTGTCACCAGCTCGATTTTGATTGGCTATAAGCACGCAGCTAATTCTTGCTAGCTCTGTTTCTCTTACGTCATACCTACAGACAATAGTTTTTATATATGTAGAATTGACGTCATACCTACAGACAATAGTTTTATGCATGCAGAAGTGACGTCAACTAAAGTCTAATACACTAACCAGCAGTTTGATCAGTTTTGTTATGGCAGAGTCGCCAGTGCAGCTCAGGAATATACATAATAAAACAATTATTGGATTCAGTTTTCGCATGATAGCGATAATTATCAAGGCCTCAGTTTGTGTTATCCGCCTCAGCCTTCGGCTTCGGCAGATAACATTAACTTTGGCCTTGATAATTATCGCTACATGTATCATACTCAACCTCATCCAATGATTGTTAAATGCTGACAGGTTTCCCCTGGTTAAATAGGTGATCATCATCATCATCATCATTATTATTATTATTATTATTGTCCCTGCATGGTTTTGGCCCAGAGGCCAAAACCCCGAGGAGGTACCCTACATGTAGAATCCTCCCATGCAAACATACAAGGAATTTCAAAAAAGTAAGAAATGCATTTGTAGCGTGCGAAACATTCCTGATTTGATGAAACTAGGTACGCATGGTGGTGTCAGGTAATATTTTAGCAAGCATTCAAGGTGGTGTTGGGTACATGTGATTCTTGCAAACACGAGGTTGTGTTTTGTCGTTAGTTAGTTAGTTAGTTACATGTAGCAAGTACAACAGGACTACCTTTTCAGGACGTATAGCCTGTATTGCAGACATACTGCCACTATCCCCAAAGGCACAAGAAACCCCTTATCAAGTGACAAGAATTATTTCTACTCCACTACCACAGCAGATCTATGAGGATTATTAGGCACCCTGTTACTTGAAATGAATCATTAGGGATAGTTACTATTTGCCACCTGGAAGGGCTGCTACTGCCATCGCAGTACACTGAGCGCAAAAGTTCAAGGAGTATTGCTAATTAATTTACACTGGGTGGGATGCTACTTGGTGATGAGTGCTAATACTCCCTCCTCCTGAATGGGATACTTGTCCCCAAATAAATACCAAGCACTAAGTGACTAGAACTATTAGAACTCCAACTTGGATAGCCAAAATACTACCTGTTCCCAAGATCAAACCTTTGTGAAGCAATACTACTCCCCTTGTCCACTACATTAATTTGATACACCCTATATAAAGTGCTTGGATGTATTCCTAATACTCCATGCTGGATGTGATCCTACAACTGTTGTTTCCATTTACAGGGCAATGCCAGCCTTTTATTAGATTTTCCTTTGGCTCACTTGTTCTTACTTCCCCAAATGGGGAGAGAAAATAAGATGGAGTCAACCTTGTTGTCTTTGTTGGTGAATGGAGGTATATACCATGGCAACTGCCAGACCTCAAACAGACTGGTGCAAAACTACTAAAAACCCTCTCAATATTATTTTAAGGAACAAAATTCACATGAAGAAGTAATAGTTTTCACCTTTCCATTACTTTAGCAATGTATGGCAGATGAAGTTCTATACTGTGTTCAGTTTCATCATCATCTCTACTCAACTTATCAAACTCCCCTGTTGCTAATAATTCATCAATTACTGAAAAAATAAATAAAGGAACAGGGTTAATCACTCTGTATTTCTCTTAATTTGACAGCAAAGTTTTAGTTTCCACCACCAACAGGCCATAATCAAGCCTTTGTTGAATTCATGGGGAATATAAGAGCAGGTGGATTGCTGCTCTGAATCTTTACAGGTCAATTTGCTACCTCAAGGATGAAAGCCACATATTTGGAAGAATGACTAGAAAGGTAAAGTGTTAACTGACTGCTTTGAAAGCATCTTTGTCACTTCTTTTGACTTTTTTCAGATGTTTGCAGATTGAATCATGCCGTTACCTACATGTAGAGCTTTAAGGTACTCAAAGATAATCCCCAAAGGGCCCATTTTATTTTTCAAAAGCCAACTGATTGTGGAAGCAATCTAAGAAAATAACTGGCTTGTTTTACATCCAACCGTCTCTGCAGATTATGCAAACCAATACATTGGCGAGATATACAGGGAGCAGATTAATCAGTCTATACTTGACAAACATATCATAACCTAACCCAAGCCAGCTCATCAAGCATCCCCAGGGAGAAAAGCTCAACTCTTGCAAATATCACAGCTACAAAATTTAACTTATAGTAAGAAAATTATGATGCTTACTGGCAGTGTCTACTGATAAATTGTACAGTGGAGTCTCATACTGCATTAAAGTTGTTACTGCACAGCCAGGCAAGAACTTGTGATGTGAAGGTCCCAGAATAAATATCCGCTTTCTAAACAGGTAAACAACAATAATTATTTATTAGCAGCATGGAACTAAGAGCTATTACCATTAAGAAGTGTCAGGGAAAGTTGGAATGCTTGATCTTTGCAAACCCAAACTTAAATCTTTGTTTGAACAAAACACTTGTAACTGACACTTAATATTTAATTATCATTGTTTACTAATTCACATGGAATAATTTTTAGTACTTATCACATGTTCTGAATGCGGTCTTCAGCACTGATCTTGGGGAACAGTGGTATTTTAAATTCCTAAAAAGACAGCTTGTTTTATTAAACAAAACGGAAATAATTTGTTCTGTGATCGATGGGAAACCGTTCGTTGCCTGTTGTTTCTGTGGTGTGAAGATCTCGCCTGTAATTGGTTACAACACAATAAACATTCCAGACATATTTTAGGTATTTATGCCAATTTATAAAATGTTGGAAAAGTTACGCGCGCTGTGATTGGTCGAATCGAGTTCATTATATCCCGATAAAGCACGCGCTCTACGTCACACGCGTGCACTGTTGAGTTATAATGCCCGCTGCCTACATCACAAGCTTGTGCGCGAGCAAATAGGTATGAAAGCTCTCTTAAATCTCCGGGACATTTTATAAAAGAAATAAAAAACTTGTTCCTCGTACATTGTTGAGTTATATAAGCACTTGGAAATTTTTAAGAACACTCGAGAAGTGCCAGAAGCACTCGCCTTCGGCTTGTGCTTCTCTACGCACTTCTCTCATGTTCTTAAAAATTCCCGCGTGCTTATATAACTCAACAATGCACTTGGTGCGTTTTTTATTACTTTAATAATCACCGCTGTAAAAATATCTATTTCTTCACTTGAAAATGATATCAAGATGACATCAAAAAATTGTGTTATTTGCACAAAGTTTTATTCTTACATGTCTATCTAAAACTTGACTTATAAGAAAATTAAAAGAAGATCACATAAAAGGAGATCCTGTTACCATGGTTTGGCTACTTTACTTTTAGTTTTCACCAATTAGCATTAAGAATGCCCAATATAATTGAACCTGCTTAAAAGGACAGAATATATTAAAAGTGGGCAGGTGGATTAGCAGGCACCAGTAAATAAAATATAAAAATACTCATGAATTAAAGATGATTCTGCCTCCTTGTTAAGACCATAAACACGCCTTGGATTCAAAATGCACAAGTTGCAGGAGTTCAAAAATGCTTCTAACTGTACATTCGAAACCCATGTGTAATTGTTTTTCAAACAAAAAAATATTAAAACAGAAAATATCCAGCTCAGTATTAACTGGTTTAGATCAAGTCCTGTAATGTTACACTGATATTAACATTGATACTACCAAGAGTTTACATGTATACTACACACTGATCGAAAGCTAACTTCTCAAAATACTACTACAAACTGACGCATTGAGGTGATAAAAATAAAGAAAAACACCATTGATTCTCCACTAAATTCTGGTGATCAAAAACTACAGGTCTCGTAAAGCAGATAGATGAGGAGAGTTTGGGACACCATAAACCAGAGGCTTTTGTTGTGATGTACCACCCACTTCTTAAAGACCAACAAATAATTTCTCCTTAGAAAATGAGCACATAGAGTTCTTAAGTAATGATGTCACAAAAATAAAATTTTTTAAATTATGCCATATTCTTATAGAGCATCCTAAAAGGCACTCTCATCCCAAAAATTAGCTCTCAGTTGCAATTCCCAGTAAAGATGTAAGGGATCAAAGTTTGATGGCATCCCATACAAGCCCTTCAAATTTGATTCAGTTCCTTCAGTTTAGAACTGACTCAAAATTAGAGAGATTTATATGGAGCAGTATTAAGAGCTAAGTTTTGGCAAGGACTCTTTTTTAAGGATGCTCTATGCTCCATTTGAAAATGGTGCCAAATCCCATAATTTCACAAATGTATTTTTTTGTGATGTCACACTTTAGAACTCTGTTGTAAAGCAGATTTAGGCTATGGGAAAAGACAAAAAATAATCAACTAATGATGTGGCCACAATGTACCTCTAAATCCTAATTCTAGGGGTCAACACCCAAATCATTCTTAATGCTACTAATAAAAATATGATTATCCAGGTGAAGAGTTGAAGTAAACAATCAACTGGAGGAAATGGATTTGACATTCCATTGTCTCTGATGATTAAAAACTCACTTTATTTATAAGATAAAAATTTTTTCCTGTGATAATCCATGTAAATTTCAAGGATTGAAGGAGAGTTCCCAGTTGAACTTTGATAAAGGTGACTTGATATCCACCAATAACTGTTATTGAAAAAGGAATTTACCTCCTTTTACAATAACCTCAGTTAAGTGCTCAATAGGTGACAAAAAAATCATATTGGCTTCCTGTTTACTGTTGACATGAATATTTAACACGAACTGCAATTTTTTTCCAAAAGGAATAACAGTTCACATTCTTACAAGGGCAGAAAAATTCATGTGATACTTACATTCTATTTGGGTCAACTTGTTTGTAAGCATGAGCTCCACATGAACCACAATAGGTGTAGCCGGCGTGCCTTTCAAGGGAGAGGGACAAAGCTATTTTTAGGACAACAGACTACAAACCAACACAAGTCCACCCATATCGGCAAAATTGCAGCACATACTTACGGTGCTATAATGGCTTTCGCTGGTCGGAATGCAGGACTAGCTTTAGACAACCAACCCTCTAACTTTGAATTAAGCTCCCGAGCTAAATTTTCACAGCGAAAAATTAATCAATAAAAGATTTCTGAATAATATTTCAAAACACCGGTACTTTTGACGTTCACAATCAAACGGAACGTGTATTATTCAAGCTGCCATACCACTAGAGGAATACCAGCTTCCTGAATGACTAGCTTGTCGTGTAGACATACTACTTTGGGAATGAAATGTACTGAACACCGCTCGAAATGGAGAAAATTTTGTCCACAAAAGAAATCTCGAGAAAAACACAGGGCAAGGTGACGTAACCGCGAGGGAATGGGCAGTACATGAGCAGATTACAGAAAACCGCTGATCAATTGGCTATGATTGTATGTTCAGTTCAATGACTTTCACGAAAACGTCCAGGAATCACTCGACGAGTCTTTTTAAGAAACTCCTCAGATGAATGAAGGACAACTTTTCACAAATACTTTTCACATCAATGTATGTTACTGAGCATTATGGAGAAGATGGTCTCCTACTACTTACCAGAATCAAAGTGTGGATTGGTTAAGATTTTACATTTGGAAAGAGGCGATGAGGATGATGTTTGTCTTCGCAGGGTAGAAACTTTGATCAAAGAAGCAAAGATCTCCTTAAATAAGGTAAAAATTAACAACTTCTGAGTTTTTCTAAGGTAGATTGTCTTGACTGCACTGAATCTTAGAGAAGGTACTTTGTAGGTACAAAACAATAAATTTATAAAAAACATTTACATCAAAATAAGGGAAATGATGTTGTTTCTTCAGTTGTACATCGAATCTGGTTGCCATGGAAACCCTCTATTTTCTGGAACGAGAGACGAGACATATCCCTGAAAAAACCCTAATTAAAGCTCATTAGAACTTAGATGTACTTGTCTAATGGCTTCATCAGACCTTATCCTTAGGCCATATGTCATCATTCTTTGGCTTAGAGTCTGGGTGGTGTCATCATCATCATCATCATCATCATAAGCTTTATTTATACACGGTATCAATCTCATACAAAATATGCTCTTCCATCGAGCCGTGTGTAACTTAAATATACAAAAAACTATCCATAAGTAATCTAAGAGCGCTATTTCTACTAATGCAACTTGTACAACTTATGCTAATATTAATTATAATACTAATAACAATAGCAATACTAAAACTAAGAAACTAATACTACAACTCATCATATAATAAAAAGCTATTAAATCCTAAATAAAATGATCATTAAGATTGTAACAAAAACAGATTACTACGTCAGCAGAGATTCTTTGACGCCAGTAATAGAGGTCTGGGTTTTGCTAGTAGTTGAGAGGCTGTTCCATAGTGTAGCACCTCGATAGTTCAGGCTACGTTTTCCGGCCTCAGAGAGTGGTCTGGGAACAAAAAGATTATGAGCCAAGTCCCTCAAGTTATAGGTATGAACTTGCGATGTTGTTTGAAAAAGTTCATGAAGGCGAAGAGGAAAGTGATCATTGACCACCTTATACATAGTAATCGCCAGCTGTTTTCAAGTGTATCCCAGCCAAGCTCATGTAATAAACAAGAAGATGGTGTCGTATAGTCAGAATTTGTTATATTTATACGAGCAGCCCTATTTTGTAGCTTCTGGAGTCAGATTGGCATTTTCCGATACAACCCCATACTGGGCTACAATAGTCGAAATAGTCAAAATATGTGTATTCTGACCAAAGCCACCATTTTGTTTTTAGCAATTTAAGATATTGGTCAGTTAATAAAAAGGTAAAAGCACCAACACCAGCTGTTCAGAAACTGTTTTTAATTTGGGTCTTTTTTTGACAGGAGGCACAAGTTGATGGATACCAAGGTGTTTGTGAAATCTTTTATATTGCTGCCAATCTCAGTTCAGTGCAAAGATTCCAACTCAGTTGTTTATACAAGATAGGATTTAGGCTGGTAGAAACAGAACTACAATTGGGTACTTCTATGCAGAATAACTGCATCCATCTTCTTGTTTACAAGCCCTCTCTGGTTCCAGATTTCCAGTTAGAGAATGGAGCTCTTCCTGGTCAGATTGAAACAAACATTTTGATTAAGTTTTTGAAAGAGCTACTCGTCTCAACTGAAGGTGTTAAAAGTGGTCTTACTGTAAATGATGTCAAAGAACTTCAAGTGTTGATAAGAAATCTTGAGGAGAGTGCAATGAGCAAGCTGTTTGTAAGATCATCATTTCCATGGCATGGTATGTAAACTTTTTTTCTTAATTCACTATTAAGCCTTGAACAACCCTAGTTGTGAAATTATGGGACTGATTTTCATAAGCACCTCCCTATCAGATAACACCTACAAGGGTGTATCTTCCATAATTATTTCATACTGCCTGCTAAGGGCTCATCTCGTCATAAAGGTTAAAGGGACACCTTGCATAAACCAACACCTCTGCTTTGTAAGGTTAACCTGTAACCTGGCACTTTTAGCTTCTTAGTTATTTTGGAAGCCAGCACCCTCCTGTGACATGTTCCAGTCAAGCAGTGGAAATTTTATACACAAGTAGGGATACTTCTCATGATGGAATACAAAAAGGGAACCATCCTCATCAACTGACACCTTTAAATCCTCATAAAACTGACCAAAATTAAGAACACTGTGGTCCCAAGGGTTTGATTAGCTGAGAGACAGTTTGGCTAATGGGTTTATTTTACTATCAGTAGTACTGTAACTACTGAAGTTGAATCACCTATCTCTGTGATTTAAGGGAGAGCTGGTGCTTCTGATAATCAAGTAGCAATTGTTGGTGGAGGGATATCTGGTCTTGCTGCAGCGGCATCACTGTCAGAGACTGGGTTTGATGTGGTGCTACTGGAAGCCTCTAACTACTTGGGTGGCAGAGTGAAACAGGCCAAGCCTTTCAAAGGTTTTGCTCCGATTGATGTTGGAGGAGAGTTTCTTCATGGATCAGACAGCATCATAAACAGGATTGCTAAGGAAAATGGTTGGCCTGTTCAAGCAGTAAGGAGATTCTAAGCTTAGTTATGTACAACATGTGAACATTGAGTAAAAGTAGCATAAAATTCACTGATTTGCTTCCCCAACCCCTTTCCCTTTTCAGAAAAAAGCCCCCTCCTGATCCCTCACACTTACCAGTAAATTCTTCTCATGTTGGATTACCAGTAAGTTAATGTTTCAAGCTTGTTAGATTAAATTAATTTTGAAATGCAATGTTAACTCAAATAAGATCAACACCACCTCCTACAGAATTTGTATAGCTGAATTCTAAAGACAGCACAAAATTCAAAATGTCCTCCAAAAATAAGGCCCTGCAAGAAAAAGAAGGGAATTTGAGCAGGTAAAATGGGCAGCCAGAAGTACAGATCATTAAGTTCAATTTAATTGCTGCAAAGTAAGTGAAAAATACCCATTCATTTTGCTTTTAGTGCTACAGATGCAAAGGAATGAAAACTGAAGACATGTTTTACCACAAGGGTGAGTTACATCCATTGCTAAGTGACCATCCCGACATCAAGAGGGCATGGCAAGCTTGGGATGAAATAATTGCCCTGTGGGACAAGCTTGGAGAGAAGGAAGATTTTGTTCAGAACTCAGAACATTTAGACAAAGAGAGTAGAAATGATACAGTTTTGCTAAGGAACGCCAGTAAACGTGAAGACCAGAGCCATGCACAAACTGATGCTCACACTGTTAACATTATGGCAGCTGGTGTTGCAGAATTAAAGCAAACTCAAGAAATGGAAAGAAGAGAAAATTACGCATCTGAAAATTTAAGGTAAGTTGAATTTTAACCAGGCATGGTAAATTGAAGAAATAGGAAAGAAGCATTCAGGGTGCAGTTAAGTCTAAAATTCATTGATTTGACTGTTTGATGGCCGCCCTGGAGTCAGCTTAAATCATGATTTGATGTCTGATACAAATGTCTCTCCTGAGTGTCAAGAGTTACTGCTATTAAAGCCAGCAATCAATAACCTACCTACAATATTGACCTGCTCCCAACGTCAGTGGCTTCGTAGCTCAGTTGGTAAGGTCACGTGTTCAAACCCCATCAAAGTCCAGAATTTTTTCAGGCTTCTTTATGCAATTGCAGAAATTGCGTCCACAACTGCAAAGATCATTCTTCATTTGATTTCATTTCCGCAGTTCATATATGATTTATTTCATATATGGAATACAGAGCTCATACTATACCGTTATTTATTTCTGCAAATATTTTACGGGTCAATACGTTGTACCTTAAAACAGTAGCTGCCCAAAGGCATGATGTTTCCTTTGGCATTGCACCCTCTAAAATATCAAAGCTTTTTACTCAATCTCAGGAAATCCACACCACACATACATTACGAGATTTTGTAATGCTGGCAATTATTATGTCAATAAGTCAAGGCTTAATCAACAACTTTATTCCCTTTCAAGACTTGGCCCTAAAGTATGGAATAATTTTCCATGTAGCTTGCGTTCGTTGCCTAAAAGTTCTTCTAACAAAAAAAAAATCCATGCATTTTTATCAATTATCCCTCAAAAAAATCGATTGTTGCTAAACTGACTGCTGGATTTATGGAACGTAAATAGCACCTTCTATATTTATTTATATTTAGATTAATAACCCCCTGTAAACTATCCGTACTTTAATTTACCGTATTTGCTTCACTGTTACTCTTATACTAGTTTGAATCAACAATATCGTAATCTTCTTCTAGTTTTTATTTCCAACCCTCTTGTATTTGTATTTTCATATTATCTGGACCCACCCAACTCGATTAACTTTGCTACCTTCGGGTGGGTATGTACTTGACTGACGTTAATTGTTGTTATAATTAGAGTTACTACATTTCTCGAAGACTGATGTTTGCTTCGGAATTTTGCGAAATCGCAGTCGAAACTCTCTAATACGGACACCGAAGGGACAGAGCAAAGTGTCCGTATTAGAGAGGTGTCCGTTGTATAGAGGTCATGAATATAACGTCACTTTAAGGGATCCATTAATGGTATTAAGTGTTCTTTAAGTTAAAACTGGCCAAAACAAGTCTTTGAGGTGCATGTAAAGATAGTTTTTCAAGTGAAAATGTCGAGAAGAAAAGAGGTAGAAGAAGGAAGCAACAACTGGAGAGTCTTCAAAGAATAAGAAATCTTGATGATAAATGGCAATGACATGTCGATATATAATTTTTGCTGATTGAAAACAAATGATACTGTTATCGTATGAACAATGAGACAATTGATTACACTTTGATATGTAACGACAAACAGGAAATCGTGTTGAATAAGAACTGTCCTCATTGGAGTGTCCGTAATTAAGAGGTTAAGTTTGTACGAATTTTCTCGCTGGGGCCGAGATTTCGTGTCCGTTGTCCGTATTATAGAGGTTATTTTTACAAAGATTGTATGGGCATTTTCCCGGGCCCAAGTGAACTGTCCGTATTAGAGAGGTGTCCGCACTTGCAACTAATGATGAAATGATGATATGATTTTATTTCATATATATTATTCACGATGATTATCAATTAGCCAGTCTTGAAGTATCAAATCTGTTTGGTCACAAGTTCCCTGCTAGCAGAGGTCTCTAACGGCAAGAAATAAACGAGACTCGTTTATTTCTCGCCGTGAGAGGCCTCTGCTGACAGGGAAAGTCACATGCAAGGGGGTAACTGGTTGCTTCGCCCACAAGTTAACTCGCCTACACTAAGTCGTGTACTTACATTTTAGTTGGTTGTATCGTAATATAAACTTGAAAGAAAAAGAGTTGTTGTTGTGTTTGTTTTATCGACTGACAATATCGCGCGGGGGTTGGAAAGAGAGTTGACTTGTGGGCGAAGCGACCGGCATTCCACAAGGGGATTATTCTTGAGTTGCGACACCTTTCCATGGTTTTTTACGCCATCTTGACTGAGGGGCAAACACGGCAAAAATGGCCGACTTTGAACCGCTGTGACATCGCTACGAAGAGGCGGATTTCCACAGTACTGAGGTTAGGGGGTATAAAGAACAGGTTCAGATTAAATGGTCGATAAACGAAGTTTTGATTTCATACAAACCTAGTCTGATTTCATATTAATACAAACACTTCTAATCAAAATTATACGAATAGCCGCGAAATAAGAAGCCAAGTGAGAAAATCAATAATTCCAATGTACGGACGTCGTATATTGTTTAGTGACGTAACTTTCTGTTGGAAGAAAGATCTCATTAAAAGTATTTAAAATAGTGACAAGTGTTGCAAATCCACCTCTTTGTAGCGTCGTTGCAGCGTTTCAAAGTCGGCCAAAATCTCCAATGCATTCACTGTAAATTTTAGCTGCGTTTACCCCCTGTCAAGATGGCGTCAAGAACGTTGGAGGGACTATGATTTCTGTAAGCTCGAAAATATAGGCACAAAATTTACACAAGCGTGTTAATAATTATCATGACACCCAGTTTTTGTTAGTATGGCTAGCTGCTTCACCATTAACGTTACCATTAAAAGAGTTCTGGTGAAAATTTGAATTCTTATTTTGTTGTAGGGCACCGTTTACTCCTCATGCAGACACGACTATTTTGGAGTGGCTGAAGAAAAGGCAGTGTAATGAAGATGAGATTGCAGTGTTTGATGCAATGTATTGTCAAACGGTGGCTGCTGCGACCAACCAGATGGGAGTCTTTGAATCCATGCGAGAAGAGAATTCCTGGAACTATGGCGATGGGAACTATAGGTAAGTACCTGATCCATCCTCACAATCGACTCCCCGCTATTGCGGACAAGAGCGAGCCTCTGACGAGACAAAAAGAAATGACTGAAACAAACTCCCGTTATTATGGACTCCCGCCAGTACGGAAATGCGGACACTTTCCTGCACCCCAGTGCGACATTTAACTCGTTTTTTCTCTCGCTATAGCGGACACTTGAGTACTTCGTCAAAAATCCTGACTCATTTAATACAAATCGGCATTACGATAAAGGACAATAAAGAAGCCATTCTTCTATCAGGCCCGAACATGAGAATTTCCTACTTGAGGGCGGGTTATTTTTCGCCGGGTTCGTGAGGCCACGTCGAAAGCTTTATCTTTGCTTAGTTAAAAGAATAAATAAAGAAGTAAGTATAACAAATAAGTGAATAGGTAAATAAATAAACAAATGATTGTACTGTATAGCAAAAAAGCGAAAAAAGACACTGACATTAGAGCTGTACCAATATTTTACGTTATTTTGACGCTTTACCGTAAAAGAAGTTAGCGAGGTTTCTGTTATAAGTATGCTGTACAGCATTTCTGCGATAAAAGAGCTACCAAGAACAGTGAAAAACGTTGTACTGTACAATAAGTTAACATTTTAGCCGCCATTTCACTGGACGAGTTTCCTTTTGATTTTTGAGCCCCTTTCTTATTATCCTTTGTTACTGAAGGAGCTTGGAAGAAATAATACAGCATTTTCTAATTTTATTATCTTTAATTAACTATAATTATCAATAAAAAAGTACAGAATTGTCGAAATTACAATGCTTATGTGACTTTTACGTATTCTTTCATATGATTAAAGACAAAACAATTTTTTTCTCGCTCTAACGGACACTCTAAATCGTCCACAATAACGGGTGTCAACTGTATTGACGTAAATCACTCGACAATGGAGATGGCCTGGCTCCCTCTAAAGTTGTAGAAACTACAGTCAGTGTCGGCACAAACAATCCTTGTCAGGACAACATTCACTCGGATTTTTCAACAACTTAGAGTGCTTTTGCTGTATCGGTCCAGAAGTCCAGACTTTGGCACTGAGGGCGTTTTTAAGAATGATGCGACATTAGTGTATACATTTTTTCTCACCTGTCTGTGTCATATATATGTTTTCCAGACTAGTTGGTTCTTATTCGAAGTTGGTGAAGTATCTCCTAGACAAATGCACCAAAGTTGATAAACGCTTGTGTTGGCAAGTCAAGGAAATTGATTGGGAAGGTTGGTTATTCAATTTTCGTTGTATTTTAAGTACCTGTTTTTTTGCCGAGAATTGGGGTCAAACGTGACTTCTACATCCTGTGTTTACATGGCATAGGTTTCCAATAGTTGTGGTTATGTTGCAGGTATTGCACGGACTGCAGATGGCAAACCGGGTAAAATGAACTCTGATGGAAACGTCTTTTTAAAGAATCAACATGGTGAAGAGTTATCAGCCAAGTACGTTGTTATCACAGTGCCGCT